>JAOUQT010123183.1:0-31060 GCA_025769995.1 Xyliphius kryptos | reverse complement strand
ACCCAGATAGGGATTCGAACCGGGAACCCCCAGCGCTGAGAGGCGGTCGTGCTACCCACTACGCCACCGTGCGGCCCAATCTGGTGCAAATTACAATATGCAAATATTCTATGCAATATACAATATAAGTAAAACACAACATTAAATATGTAGAGAGAATGAATCAGGAACTATTGAAAAATATTAATGATTTATTTTTATTTTTTTTAAAAATAATGTTTCACGTTTTTTAAATTCTCATCATAAAATCTAAATCTCTGATTTTGAAAACGTTTTATTTTCTCGTTAGGTATGTAGTAAAAAAAATATCCCATAATATCCTATTACCATATCAAAAGGTTATGCGACCATTATATTTGAATGTAATTTGTTTACCCTCTAAAACAATGAAAACTATTTTTAATATACCTGTGTTTAATATACCTGATATATTTTTAAATAATAAGGCTTGAACTGATTTTTTTTAGTTGAAAGTAATGCTAATATTACAGCATAAAAAAACATTGTATAAACTATAAAGTGCTTCAAACTTTTACAAAGGCTTATTTCTGTTTCTGCTTGTATATGAACTTGTTAACAAAGTTTTTTTTTTTTAACAATTATGAAAACAATATTAGCACATTTTATTTTGCAGTATTAGTACTAGTTCATCATTAAAGCTCAAGCTCATTCTAACCTAAAAGTCTAAATCTAATTGTATGTTGTGGCACATTTGATTAAAGGCCCTCTTTCTTCACCAATGAGCAAAACCTCTTGTCAAAAAGTTAGTGTGCACTGTAGTGCACTAGTTCTTTCTCACATATACAGTATTTCCCTCCCCCTTAAATAAACAATACTGGTTGGTTTTGCTTTGCCCAGCCATTGTAAGAACATTATAGATTTAAATAGGGGCACTACATGAACCACTAAGCCTTATTTCACCTTTTTGTAAATTAATTTGCAACATAATAAAACACAGTGAATCAAGCTGTAAGGATTTTGCTGACCTTATGACTCTGAATGGAGTTAAAAACTAAGATGGTTCCAGTTCTGGCCAAGTGACTAATCTCAGTTCAGTGCATAACAACATAATGCTGGCCATATACAGGTTTTAAAGTGAGGCGTGTACAGGCAGTCTTATCATCACAATAGAATGGATCTGACATCAAGATAATGGGGGATTATTAACAGATACTTGGAGCTGCATTAACGTTTAAAGGCTAGGTTTGTAGGAGAGAGGTGAGAAGGTTTCATTTTGGCTATCTGAAACTCAGAGCAGGTTGGGAGTGCTACACATTGTTACATAATGGGGAATGTTGGAAAACTGATCTGTACCTAACTTCTGTTCATTTTAAAGCACATTTTATAATACACTTCAGGTCTGCTTATACTTGTTAATTAAATGTTCATCAAAAAGAAAAAGCTTTCGAAAGATTTCTGCCAATATAAGTCTTATCACTCTCCTGCAATTGTGCAAACCAACTTACATTGAGTTATTTAGCAGACGCTTTTATCCAAAGCGACTTACAAGTATCTCAACTTGGTTTGGGTCAGAACAAAGGGTCGAAACAGGACCCTGAAGCAATGAGGGTTAAGGGTCTTGCTTAAGGACCCACATTGGTAACTTCAGTGGACCTGGGATTTAAACCCCCAAACTTCTGATTGATAGTCCATCACCCTACCCACTGAGCTACCACTCATCTTTCCTCCTTAACTTTCTCTTTAAAACATCCCACCTGTGTCATCCTTCTGATCACATAATTTTGAAGCTTGTCCATCTTTGTCACACTTAAAGAGAAGCATCTCTGCCATTTTCATGGTTAGGAAATCTCAACCAAAAAGGAAATTTTAGATCCCACAAGGATATGAAAGTACATTTAAAATAAAATCTATGGTTTGGTTGAGAAACGTACTTGATCGTGTTTTTTGCCTTACCCGCTTGCTTCACTGGACTGGTTGCCAGTGATACTCTTGGCATTTATTTTCATCCACTAGAGGGCGTTGTGCGCCAATGCAGATTAGTTACCGTAATACACTGAAATACTGTACAGTCTATACTATACATCATTGCACCAACAGCGACGTCGAGGTTGTGTGGCTGTTTAGATTTCTTTTTTTGTTGAACAATGAGATACCAGGACATTGTTTAAACGTATTGTTTAACAACGCAGGATTTTTAATTGTACACCATACAACCAAACAGCATGCTGCTGTATTGCTGTGATTTACTGACAACATGGCAACACGCAGTTTTATTAATTCAGTTAATAACATCTTAAACAATGGCTTGTTTAAATTTAACATAAACATGTAGAACAAAGAAATGTAAACAGTAAAGCATTTGGAACGTTAAGAAAAAAACATTTGCGGCGAGCTGCGTGTAGTGCGCGCATGCGCAGTTCGACGTGCTCGGAAGTCCGAATTCTGAGATAAAAAGTAAGAATTCTGAGAGTAGATGTAGGAATTCTTGTCTTCTTAAAGGCGAAAATGGCTGTTGCTTCCATAAGTCATAGCTGTGGGTAACAAACTGAAAAAGTAGGATATTAGACTGCCATATAATATGTAACTTTATAACATTTGGGGTTTGTGGACGCGTTTAAAATCATGTAGTTAAAAAAATAAACAACAAAGTGATTTTACTAACTGTGTTTAAAGATTAAACTGACTTCTTTAATTTTACCAATCTGGCAACGTGATTTCCGTCAGTGGTGAATTTCCCTGAAGCTGGCAACCCTCTGCGCAGTAGCTGTGAAGAGTCCATGTTCAGCCATTTTAGTGCAGAAACACAGAAGTGGATGTATGTTGAAAATAAGTAAAGAGCATATTGCTCTTGTGTTTAATTAAAACGTCGAGGGAAGGTAGCGGAGAGGTCGGAGAAAAAAAAGCTGAAGATGGGCGACCGAAGAGACGACAAAGGTGAGGATGCTAGCGGCTAGCATTTTAGCTGTGCTTTGTCTTCTCGTCGTGGGTCGTTAGTTATTGTTCTCTGTTGTGTGATATATTTGCTGTTTAAAACTATATTGATCTGTTCATTGTTGTATGTAAATTATTTGAATGGAAGAATAAACAATCTAAAGTTCTTGGTTATGTTTAAACTAGGCCTTTTTATGGAATCAGGACGATGTTGGCCATCTTTAACAATCAGGGCGAATTCATTTTAACTGTTTAGTTTTGCTGTGATTTTTAACATCGTTGATATCAATAGTTGTTTAACTAATACACACTCAAGTTGACTATCAGGAAACCTTTGTAATATATGTAACTATATGTAACTTATTTACGTAATCAAAGCTTATGTACGTTACTGTTGAGCTCAGCAGGGAACAGACTCCAAACACACGTACTAAAACCAAACCGTATTTTCACATCTTTAACACACACTACATTTTAAATGGGTTTATTTGTATTTGCACTGAAATGTGAAATTTGGTTTGGATGAAGTTACTGTACATGGTGTCTTTCTCAATAAAAATGAAAGATTGTACAATAAAAATAACATTGTAGCAGCGGTCACTTAAAATGAAGTGCGATTGCCTTAATATGTTTAGAATTAACTGATGTTTTTGCTAGTTATAAGTTATACAATATTATTAATGATGCTAACACAAATGTAAAAAAAAAAACAGATAACTGGATTTAGAGACATAATGTGATGGCTGCATAAATACTTGTGTATGTATATCATCAAAGAACACTAATGGTCATTTAGGGTTAGGTTTATAGTTACTCTGTGTCATCATATCCAGTATATTATTGAACCTTCTGAACAGCTGTAATAATTGTGAGTTTTGACAGATGCAAATATAGTAATATCAGCAACATACACAACTCCATTTTAACATTTGTACAGGATGAAAATACCTGTATTTTTATACTTTATTCTTTTCTGTGCTCTGGGCCCTTCACACTTAGATTTAGTCCTTTAAGTTTAACTTTTAAGTATGACTTAACCAAACCGGTTACACAAGCAAAGAACTGAAGTTTCTGGTAAAATGTTGGATTTTGTGCTAAAATCCTATTAGGAACTTATATTTTATGTAAATTATATGCATCTTAAGAACTATAGAAACTCAGATATTTAGTTTTCTAAATAATGTTTTTTCATTAGTGTTAAAAAGGCATGCATTTATTGAGGGGTAACATGGGCACAAACATTTTACACAGTAAAGTGCTCTTCATATATTTTAAAATATTGAAAATTAAGGTAAGTTTGTAACATTTGCATGATTTTAATTTGTTCTTATTCAAAAATGAAGTGTAATTAGGATGGAAAATAAAATGGGTCATTAGTAATTTCCAGATTTTTAATGATATTTTAAACTATTAATAGGGATTTGCTACTTTGAATGCATTATAGGCTATAAATGAAAACAAAAAAATAAAAGCCTGTTGTCTTGAAAGTAATTTAAATTATTTTTGAACCAAGACTTTTCATCTTTTCTTTTGTTTGTCTTCAATTCATTTGAATTATCAGTTTCCGCTTCCGTCATCTGCAGGAGCCATATTTGTAATCTGTCTTTATTCTTTAGATGGTGAGCTTAATGTGCTGGAAGACATCCTGACTGATATTCCAGACCAAGATGATGAACTATATAACCCTGAACATGAACATGGCATGAATGAAAAGAAAGGTTTGTCTTTAAGATGATAATAGTATCGTTCATGTGTTTAAATAATTTGTGATTGAATCAGTGAATCATTTGTTTGTAGCTTAAATTTGTTCTGTTATTTTATTTTTTTGACAGGTCAGTATTATAACTTAAACTGTTTGTATAATTCACGTTTTGATTACTCATTAAAGGTTTGTTCTTCTGTTTCTAAGGCTCAAAGAGAAAGAATGATCATAGCGATGGTCACAATGCTAAAAGGCTCAGATCTTCTGCACACTCCACCAGGCAGTCTGTTAAAAGGTCCACAACATCTGCTGGAGCCTCAGTAAAGAAGCTGGCCAGTGTCAGAGGCAGACATACCTCTGATGAGTTCTATGAAGAGAGAAAGAATCATTCTAATAGAGAAAGAGTGTCCAGGACAGAACTGTCTAAAGGTCACAGCAGAGACCAACCACGGAGGATGAAACAACTAATGCCAGAGACGAGTAAGGTGAGCCTGGCTGTCTTGATCACTGATAAAATATTACAGGTTTTACTGTAGATTATAATGCAGAACTTGTTACATCTTTAGAAGGTGTGTCATAAGGATATTGGTTATGTTTATTGTTCATATTGGCAAGCATTTACTCATTCTTGTGAAAGAAAGCACTATCACATGCTCTCAATGTGTCCATGGTTTGCCTTCAATAGCATTGATTTTATAGATTATCCACTTTTTCATAGCATTAAACAGGATTCTGGTGTAAATGACTGAGTAGTTCCCTATTACTGAGGTCCTAAACTAAAAAAAGTTGTATTTTCATATATGTTTGAAGACTTGACTGCATATATCTCCTAACTATACAGCACTCATCTTTGGTTTTGTTCATGCTGACGTTATAAGGTTTATTTAATAACAGTTTAAGGTTCAGTGTTTAAATGAATTTATTCTTCATTTAACAATTGCATTGTTCTTTCTTATTAAGAAAATCAGCAAACCAATATGAATCAGTGAGTGATGGTTGTGGCTTCTGTATCATTTATAGCAGTGATTTTCAACCACTGTGCCACTGAGATTGTCTGGTGTGCTGTAGGTAATTGTCCAGTTTCACTTTATTGGTCAAAAAATATAAGTCACTACAAATAATTTGGCAATGTTCAGTGCCTGTAACAAAGTTGGCTGACTCAGTAATTAACCCCTTGAGTTTATCGGTTCGGCAATCTTTCTTGTCTTTGTCATAATCAGTCAGCACATAAACAATTTTAAAGTTGAAAACCTTATTGTTTATAACATATAACACAATCTAATGTATAAATATTATAGCAGTGTTGTTTTAGACAGATTTATGTTTTTATTTACCAACCCTATTCAAATATATATATATATATATATTTTTAAAATCTTACTCTTTAGAGCTAAAATACTGTAAAGCCGTTACATAAGTTGATTATATGCTTGAAATGTGATTAAAATATTACCTTTTCATGGTAAGTGCTTTGTGCATATGTATGCATTATTCCCCTGAACTATGTAAGGGATTTTTCTCCCCCTTGGGATATTTGCAAGGTAATCCCACCCTTTTTTTTTTCTTTTTTAAATCTTACTTAGCCGAACTTTTCAAGCATGACTGCTATAAAAACTAAAAACAGAGGGAGACTGAGAGCTGTTGAGGAGGATGTGTTTGGGCCTCTCTTCAATCCCTGCCAGCTTTGTGTTTATCTAAACAGGCACAGGTTTCACAATAAGTAAATTCAGAAATTATATTGTCGTTATATTTGCTGCATTAGGCTACAATGTGTCCTTTAGCAACTTTTTTGGATGGTGGTGTGCCTGTTTTGTTCTATTATGATGAACGAGTGTCATTCTATGATGAAATGATTGCTGTTTAAAATCAAATCTAAACATGTATTTACTTATTGATTTGGAATCAGTAGGCAAAGTCTGGGACATTTAGAGATTTCTAGTTTAGGCATTTATTTTTAATATTGAGTTTGCTCTGTTCCAGCCTTTTCCTTAAATCTGTTATCCATTTCACACATAATTAGGCTGCTCTGCTAAATAACATTGTCATAAAATAAAAAAAGCAAAGCATAAGTGGCTGAACTAAAATAAAACTGGTCACTTTGTTTATTTGAACATCACCTTGTGTTTCAGAAATTATGCAGGACCAGTGAGGTGAGTGTAGGCAGGACAAGTCGCTCCTCTAAAGATGATGATGAGGATGCTCAATCTGTAGAATACGCCTCGGAGCATGAATCGGGGAGCACTGCCGGCTCTTCTGATGATGAGGATGTAATGGAGGAGGAGGAGGAGGAGGAAGAAGGAGAGAAAGGCCATGAAGATGAGGATGATGAGGATGTGGAGGAGGAAGAGGAAGAAGGTGAGGAAGAGGAAGAAGGTGAGGAAGAGGAATATGAGCTGGAGGATGGAGATCAACAGGAAGGCAATGAGCAGAACGACTATGACACTCGCAGTGAAGCCAGCGACTCGCAGTCAGAGTCGGTCTCATTCTCAGGCGGAGAATCAGTTCGATCAGGTTCAGGATCTGAGGCTTCAGGTAAGCCAACTATCTTGAAACGTTCTTGTAAAACAGGATGTTGATTTTGATTTTAGAAGGTGTATGTCCATTCTGAAGTAAACATGAAAATGCTGTATTCTACAGTCCATCTGTAAAAAGGCTTAAATTAAGAGGTCTTTTTCTTGCATTACTTATTTCTAAAATGTGACCTGACCCCCATTTAATGTTTTTTTATTCACTTCAAATCTTTAAATAAGTTCATGACTGTTTAGTAGCTTAATTTTTAAACCTTTTTTTATTTTTCAAAATATTGATGAAGAATTGGTTCAGAATAGTTCTTTTCTCATTATCTTATGTTAAAATCTTACTTGGGACTAGGGTCATGTGGGACCCCCACCCACCCACCATGCACATCCAAATATTGCTGGGTAAGTTTAATGCATCTTAAATACATGTGCACATCCCTTCTGATTGGTGAGTTATGTCAGACTCGACATAAGAGCTGCTTAAAGATAAAAGCACATAAGAAATGCTGAAAAAACATTTTTGGCTGCTTTTCCTTTTAATAATGGAAACTGGGGGTCTTCTGTTGTTTGATCATATACTTGTGACACTTTGCTGGGCAAAATGTTTAGTTGACCTAGAAAAAGCTGAGAAAGATTAGGTTCATAAAATATTTTTTGTTAAACTTGTGTTAAACAAATGTCTAGATATATACAAAATACTGTTCAGTTGGGTTAAAGGCACTGAACAGAAGTTTCTCCAAACCAGTTGCTGGAAAAACACCTTTCAGGAAGTTCTACATTTACATTTTTTTTTTCCTAAGCTGCTTATCCAAAATAAAGTCACAGGAATTACTGAAAGCTGTTCCGGTGCTCTTTAAGAAAAAGTTCAGGGAAAAGGCCTGGGTAGGCCAGTCCATCACATCCATGTTTTTAAACCGTGCCAAGAAGCCCATTAGCGTACAGAGCGAACATCCTGACTCCACTGATAAAGGAATTTTAATCAAAACAGCGTTTCTCTCTAATTTTAATCATGTTTCATTACTAAAATTATGGGTCCTGAATTAAACCCAAACAAATAGGATAAGTTTAATTACTTATAACTCATTAACCTTGTATTTAGAAAGAAATTAGTTGGGGTACCACATGAATCTCATTTGAAGCTTTGAAGCCACTAATTTATCAGACGTAATGATAGTTCTGTAGTTGTTTGTATTTAAAATGCAGGTAGTGTTGGTTCTTTGTCTCTGTGACCAAAAGTCACTGACTGGCTGAAATAGAGTTGTAAGAAGTGTACTTTGGTTATTGGACTTGCAACTTACAGTTGGTGATGTAAAAGAGAAAACTTTCACTGTATTGTCTTTCCTACTTCAGTTATTGTGCACCTTTCTGTTTTTGTAGACCAGGACTTGCCAACATTTATGGTGTAAAGTTAGTTATTTGAATCATATTGAAAAGGTTTAAGTCTTAAACATTAATATCCTGTTAGTTTAGTGCATTGCTAATAGAACCAAATATACAGAGTTTTTTAATCACAAAGTGGCTATGTTGTAAATCAGCCATATTAAGTTAGTCACAGAAGTGCTGCACCAGAACACATTTGTAACATAATTCAGTTAAACATTCAGTTTTTGGTGTAAATGCTTGCTTCAAGACTCCCACTCTTCTAAAAGGTTGAGAAAATAATATTAGGGGGAAATAACAAGATCAGGTCACATTTTACGCCATGTTTTTAATATGCAATGAAATTTTTACTGCTTTCTGTATCGCTTGTTTAAAAGCACAATGCTTTACCATAAACCTGACTGTACCGTGTGTAAACGCATGGTTGTACAGGATACTACATTACAATGTTACGTTTGACAGCTACTCAAAGCACAGCTAGAAATCGATCTACCGCGACATAGTGACATAGACGAGTCGTTTATACACATTCGTATACAGTCTAACAGCAGGGGCATGTTCTCCCATTTACTGTTCAGATGAGGAAAGAAAAGAGAAGAAGCGCTCTAGACGGATTTCGCCAATCGTTTTTGATAGAAGCGGAAGCTCAGCTTCAGAATCATACACAGGTATTAAAAAATCCCCAATGATTTAATATCTACGTAAAACATGCAAACTCATGCTACTTGTTGTTAGTGGAGGAGGTTGTAGACCTGTTTGGATTTAGTAAAAACAGCTCAGGTGTTTTACAGCCACTTTTTATTACTGCCGTTCAGAGGACAGAAAGATTGGTTAGAAAGTTTGAGTAGCTGTTTTTAGAAGGGTTTCAGTTTAAGTCTTAGGCTCATTGAAAGCAAACGTTGGTATAACAATACATGCGCCTTATTCTATAACCCCCCCCCCCCCAAATCTTTGTTTTCAGATAGCAGTGAAGAAAGAACCCCTGCTTTTGTCTGACCCATTTACTTCCCCATCTTTTCATGCATCTGGCCAATTAGACTTGGTTCTAGTGTAAAAAAAAAAACATGTTTTATACATTAAGATACAGCAACAATGTAAATCGCCATCTCTTAAACCTTATATTATTCAACGTTATTAGTGACTTCTCAGTTTATAGCAAAATAAATAAAATGTGTGAAGAGGAATTTAAGTTTGATTATAGTGGTGTGCAAATGTACATTGTGTTAAGTGACATTATCTCATGCATCCTGTTTATGATGGTGGTAAATACAGAAACACTATAAACACAAAATGACTCATGATGATGTTTAATCTGCGTTAAAATTAAAGCTGACTTTTAACCAAATGAAAATACAACCAGCATATTTACATATAAATGCATTCTTAAATTAGCAATTGTTTTGTACTTTTAAGGATTTGAGAAGAAAATACTAAAGAAAATTAATAACCATCAAAAAATGAAGCTGTATTCATCATATAACATAGCCAAAATTGCCTTAAATAAACACTAAAGGTCTAGAAGTACTCAGGTTCGCCTTATGGTTAAGGCATTTATACATCACTATTGGGACTAAATGTACATGAGTGTTATTTGAAAACAAAAACAAAAGAATCCTTTTGTGGTTTTAAAGCCATGGTGTAATTAGCTTGTTTTTGGTACCAAAATGTACTCATTTTATTTACTTTGATGCTGTTGGTGCATCACTAAGAGTAGACTTTACTTAATAAACATGTTTTTCATGAGTTCTGAATCAAGAGCCCATGTATTATGTATATTTGTACTGGAATTGTAATGTTTACTTGAATTTATTTTTTTAAGCTAGCTTTTTTTCATATACCAATGTAATTTTATGGCCTTGTTTTTGTTCGCCTGTCAGGACTTGATTATATTGTTTGCCTGTTTTCAGGGTCCGAGAAGAAGCATGAAAAGCTACCATCTTCCGTCCGTGCTGTGAGAAAAGGTTTGAATTTTTAAAGCGTTAAAAGCATCTTTAATCAGATGTAGCTCTTTCATGTATCATATGAAATTTGATTTTCTTTACCTCCCTGTCATATATTAGATCAGACCAGCAAGATGAAGTACATCCTGAGAGATGCCAGGTTCTACCTGATAAAAAGCAACAACCATGAGAATGTTTCTCTCGCCAAAGCAAAGGTACTTGTGGTGTTACAGCTTTTACTGGTTTTAGTTGTATTCGTTTTTGGTAGTATATGAACCCTTATTTAAAAAGGTTTTGATAAAACGTGATGTGCTCTTGCTCCAGGGCGTGTGGTCCACCCTTCCTGTGAACGAGAGGAAGCTTAATGCAGCATTTCGATCAGCAAGGAGTGTTGTTCTCATTTTTTCTGTTCGAGAAAGTGGCAAATTTCAAGGTAAGAGCCAGCACACAGGAACTAAAGCAAAGTACACAAACTCTATACAAACCATGTATAATCATCCTTCCATCTTAGCAAGCTCAGAACTCCAAATCCAAGTGTTTACTATTTTTGGTATAAATGTAATTTGAAATGTGTATAAACATCATTATTGTTGATACTACGGTGTAAAGTGTGGTGAAATGGTTAGCCCATCTGCCATTCAAGTGTTGGGAATCCAGGTTTGAATTCTGATCTGGGCGGAGTCAACACTATACTTACACAACACTATATTGTTATATCTCCCTTTTGGATTCATTGTGTTGTGGTCATTTTCAGCACCAGTGAGAATTTATGGTTGTGTGATTAATTTTTTTTTTCTCCACTGTATTGATGTTTTTTGTTTCCTAGGTTTTGCTCGTCTCACATCTGAATCTCATCATGGAGGCTCCCCCATCCACTGGGTGCTTCCTGCAGGAATGAATGCTAAGATGCTTGGAGGAGTTTTCAAAATTGACTGGATCTGCAGGTTTGGAGTTTATATATATAAATGATGAATAAATGCTAATCACATTTCTCTCTCTGATCATCATGTTGTTCTGATTGCAGACGAGAGTTACCGTTCACAAAGACTGCACACCTTGCCAATTCCTGGAACGAGCATAAACCAGTAAAGATTGGACGTGATGGACAGGTCAGTTGTTCTCATACCACATTTCTCTCTACTGCAACATCAGTGGCAATTTTTTTAAGTTTTGGTGCATTTCTTGTTTTCACTATAATGCTAAAATACTGTGGTTCCTTGTAGTCAGTGTAACTGAACTTGCAAGCGTAAAACATGCAAGCGTGCTCCGTGTAAACAAAAGTCCTTATGTGTATTTTTAGGTAAGCTTAAGCTCAGCATACTTTTCATTTATTTACTCTGCATCACAGACCATCCCTGACGAAAACCATGTGAATAAATTCAGTATATTACATTATATGTATTATAATATTAGGACACACCTTATACTACTTTCCACCTTTTGCCTTTTGTGAATCTTTAGGCCATTTTCTGTTCCAGCTTGACTGTGTTGTGCATAAAGCAAAGTCTATAGGGACATTGTTGGAATTTTGTGTGGAAGTACTAGGCCAATCCACACAGAGCCCTGCCGTAAAACCTATTGAAAACTTTTGGTAGGAACTAGAACAGAGATTGTAACCAGAATCAACCAGCGTCAGTGTCTGACCTCACGCATACTCTTCTGAATAATTGAGTTTGCCATTTACTTTGTGTGTGTGATTTTCTTTTCTTTTTTTCTCTCTATTCTCTCCTCTATGTACCATGTACAGAACGCTATAAAGATGCATAGCACGGTATTAACCTCCTCTGGTTGCATTTAAGCAGACCATGACTCATTTTATATTCATGTGAATTTACTGCCACTTTAGTGTGCACAAAAAACGACAACTCCCTACAAAGGTTTTTAACACAAATTTATGTAACTGCATGTAAGACTAAATGGTTGTTTTAAGAGAAATATTAATTTATTACTTGTGTATGAACCTGCTATTTGAGATGTTTACTCCAATTTACTGAGTTTGTTTACCACGTAGGAAATCGAGCCAGAGTGTGGCCTGCAGCTGTGCATGCTCTTCCCTCCAGATGAGAGCATAGACCTGTATCAGGTCATTCACAAAATGCGCCACAAGAGGAGGACGCACTCGGAGCCCCGCTCTCGAGGCCGCCCCGCCCACAGAGAGCCCGCCCCTCGAGACCTGGGAAGGTTAGAAATGTTCTTTGGACTGCTAGTGCGCTCATGTGTCACGTGACAGGCCGAAGGGAGCGCGTGTGTTTTTCCATTCCCCTCATCATTCGCATCGCCCTTGAGTCCTCACAGAAGAGCTGAGTGGATCCTTCAAGTCTTACGGCCGACCAGCTTTTGCCGGTCCTTTAACCTGCATCCTGATGTGTTTAGTGTGCACTCTTTTGTTGTTACCCTGTTCTTACCTAAATCTGATACTGTCAGATTTCTGTAGCGCTCAGTTATAAGGTGCAATGTGTAATTGAGTTTAAATTTGTTCCCAAAGCCTTTTTTTTTGCAGGAATGTCCATTGGGTCATATGGGACATTGTTAAGGAGCCCTAATATATAAGCAGAAGATGGCACATCTGTTTTGAGAGGCAAAAAAAGTCGATTGTTTAACTGGAAAGCAGATTTGGGACTGAAATCCTGCCCCCCAAAAAAGTGCCTGTAGATGAAAAGCATAGAAACAGTGAGAAAAAGGGAGAAAAAGAAAAAAGAGAGCCAGGGAGAAAGGCAAAGCTTGGCGGGTTCTTCTAGCAGTCCTCACACTATGGACTTCACTGATGCCAGGGACTGCCCTTTTTAGAGCACCACCCTGTATGAACTGCTTCCAATATGTGCTTAACTTGAGCAAATGGTTCAAATGGAAATTGCACCCCTCACAATACTCCCTATCTAAAATGGACTGAGTTGATGGTATGCGGTTTCTGAGCCCAACCCTTAATGAAAGGACTCTCATCCCTCTTTCCATTTTTTTCCACCCTTCCCCTTTGTGAATGCTGCTGGTGGTAGGTAAGCTGTCATGGACTGAGCTGGTGTATGGCAACAGCACAGCCTGCCTCCACCCGAATGTGCCCCCTCCCTGCTCTCAGGTTCCTCTGAGGCTTCTTCCATGGACTGTGTACCGCAAGAGAAGCACTTGGGAGGGGAATCACCATGGGGGTTAATTCCAGTGGCTGGCATGTATTTTTGTTTGATTTGGGACTGCATCACATCCTTTTCGCACCCACCTCCCCCTTCTTCCACATAACCAGGTCCACACTGTAAAATGTTTTCCAAGCTAAAGCGTAAGCTGGACTTTTATATGAACTTTTGCTATCGTTAATAATTGCCAACAGTCCCAAACTACAAGGAAGCGGTATGTTACACTTTCAAACAGATTTTTATTTTCTTTCGCTTATGCTATCTGTGGTTGTTTTGGGCAATTTTGGGTGGATAGATAAACATATTCGTGCATATAATATATAATAATGTGTACATTTTTAAATAGTCACCTGCAATAAGTCTTCAGAGTAATGACACCCTAAAATTTAAGCCTCATTGACCAGAGCTCCAGAAAGAATTTAAATTGAAACTTTGAAACTACTTTGGTTAAGATCTGCATCTTAAATTATTTTTAAAAAATCTTGAAGTACAGGTTTTGCATTTTAAAAAAAGTTTAGAGACTCGGGTACATTATCCACGGTTTAATTGTTTACACATGCAGCAAACATGCGTGCATCTAATTGTTCCAGAGAGTTGCCATTGTTGTTTATCGGCACGACACAGAACCTATATCCAGAAGTTTTCTGTAACTCCTCAAATTTAGTTAGTGTTTACATTTATTTGGTTTCATTTTAGAGTTAGCATTACCATTCGCTCACTGTTAAGCATCTCTGTTCACTGACTTGATTAAACAGATTTTAATCTTGTTTATGGTCTAGGATTTATTTAATGACTTATTAATATACAATAAATATAGAGAACATTACTCTGGAGCTTAAGTTAATGAGTCTGTTAATCTTAGGGTTACATTTTGATGTTACATTATAAACATGTCATCATGACAATATTACGCTTCTGGATTTGGTGAAAAAAAACAAAACCATCAAAATATTGATTTACATTGGGTCTGGTTTAGCTGATGAATGAGAGCAAAAAGGATCTAGCCAAACGAAAACAAGACAATTAATTTTAAAATAAATTAAGAACAATTCAGTGTATAGTTTTATATATGTATTTATACTAGCTGTTATATTTAATAATAACATGCTGAAATGCCTTACAATTTCTGACCATTGACCAGGATTGTCCAATCTAACCTGCAAAGAATTGCAGTTGGGTTGTGTCTGTTTATCAAAAGGTTAAAAGAGAGTGTTGAAGGAGAAGTTAAAACTGGTAGAAAGGAAATATTGGTCTTGGGTTTTGAGTAAATATTATTGCGTCTAAAGATTTTACAAATTTGCATATATTTGTGGTGTAATACGGTTTATGTTGTTCGTGTAACTGGACTAAATTGATTTACAAAACAAGCATCATATACAATCTTTTACCAAAGTTTAGACACTCTGCTAAGTCTCTTTTATTAAAGATGTTCTATTTTTAATGCCATGAAATTATTTATTTAAGCTATTTCGTACATTCTAATTAAGCTGAATGAAGCACATTTCATAATGTACTTTTTAAAATCAATTAATTCTATTTGATTAAAAAAATATTTTCTTTAGATTTGATTATATTACCTTGTAGAAAATAAAACCTTTCTTGGAGTCGAGTGCCTAAACATTTGCAAAAGACTGTATGATGGTCATATTTATGATTCAGTGCAGCTGATGGTGACCCTTATTTGAGTTTTAGCAGTTGCCCTGGCACACAACACCTTTGTAAAGAGCCTTCTGTAACCACATGCTTTAGGTCACCTAAATTAATATAATCTGTCAGTTTATTTGTTCTACTGAATTTATTTTGCAAACTTTTGTGAGGCAAATAGATTTTGAAAAAACTGATGACTCTTTGCAGGTTAGATTGGACACATTTTGTTTTGAGGATTTAGACAGTTTTTAATTGTTTCTTACAAATTAGTTGCTTAAATTTGTTTATGGTTTTTCACGTTTTGTTTTTATTGTGTAACTTTATTTTGGCTGCATTTTAAAATGTGTTTTTAAGTGACATTGTGTGTAGGGAAAAGTTAAGGGCGTGCATAATGATGTTATCTTACTAACATACCTGATTCATATAGGCGTCGCCCAGAGGAATATGACATGCACAACAGGAAGCGGCCCAGGATTGACTATCCTCCTGAGTTCCCCCAGAGACCAGGTCAATGTCACACTCAGCCCTAATTCTGTATCAGAACCTCCATGCTCAAATGTTCTTGGAAAGATATGGTTTTAAGCCATAGAAGTGGTTCTTATTTTTTTAAATGCCAAATGAGAATGATTCAAAGTATTTAAAAATCTCTATGGCTAAATGTATTAGATTTTTCACAGATGAATGTCAACTGGTTGGATATTTAAAATATACAGTCTCATCCACTTGTGCTCTTAGGAATTTATATAATTTTCCACCAGATTGGCTCAGGAGCCTAAATTGTTCTATTTCAAGATTCTTTATGCTTTTATCGTCTATTTTTATTCATTCTAAGAGAAAGCTTTATAATCAAGGGTTAGACAAAAAATGACGAAACGAGGATTGTAAGATATTTGAGATGTATAAATCATTGCATTCATGTCTATCTATAGTTTTGCCATAAGTGGCTTGTTTGGTCATATAGGCTGTAAATATCTAACAAAAATATTCATTTTTTCATGTTTTTATTTTTTTAATCCTGCTCTGATGCCAGTTTAGTATTGTTCCTGTGCTCATTTTATCAGTTCTGTTGAACACAGATGTAGTATTAGAATTACAGTCTATCTGTTTCTTTATATACTAGTTTCCTTTTATGATCAGCACCCTCACAGAGCAGCTATTATTTAGATTGTAGGTGATTCACAGCACTGCAAATAAATAGGAATGATCTTTTCAGCTGCTATGCCATCCTTAATGTGGGACACTGCCTGTAGGATGCTGGAACATTTTTGAGCAGTAGAATTTTCTGGAGTCAACTGTGCCTCAGATGGGGAGCATCGGAACTGCTGCGTCTAAATCACTCCTACCAGCACAGCATGCACGTGAATGTTTCGGCAGTGTTGAGAGATTCTTTACTCAAATAATCCTGGTCTTTTGGGGGCTTTGATTATAAACTAGAAAAGAGTATTATCTAAGTATGCAGAGAAACAGATGGATTAGAGTATGTGAAACTAACTAAGAGTTAGTGTAAACACTTACCATTGCAGCTTGTGGACAATGTACCAGCAAGTGAACTGTGTGTGTGTTCCTCATTTTGTATGCCCTTACTGTGAAATAAACTTTTTCTTTGCTGACTGTTCAGGTTTTATGCAAGATCCTCGCAACCCGCCAGTGGACAGGTGTGTGCCCTTTGCTTATCCTAACTCTTTCCTTGTCTAAATTGTTATCGGTTTTTAAAAGTATTTTTTTTGTTTTGTTTTTTCAGACGCTTCTCTGGAGTAAGAAGAGATGTGTTTCTCAATGGGGTAAGCCCTGAAACATTCCCTTTAGATTGTGATGTCCTGGCTACATTGGGAACATTGACTTGAGTGTGGTCTAGTCCTGGTCCTTCATCTTACAGTGTGACTTTAGCAGTAAAGTAGCAAAAAAGATGGTGAATTATTGTTTTTACCATTATAATTGTTGAGCCCCAAACTGACGAATTGAGATTTGTATATTATTGAGTGCTATTTTTCTTGTTAGTAATAATATTATACCATCAATTATAATATTCTCATTTTTTAAATTAATTTATTTAATTTCTATTATTATTAAAAACAAATTGTTGTTAATGATATCAATTTATGGCAACCATTCACTGCAATAAGCATCTTAGAAAGTAAATGGTAAATTCAGTCTATTTAAAGACATTTTTTAAAGTAGCCTTTTTCCAAGCTTAATGCATTAGTTTCTTGATTACATATTTGCAGTTCATAATTGAAAGCCAGACACAGATTTTGATGCAATGCTTTAAAACCGTTTTGACATTTGAGAAATTCCGGTGATCATATGATAAACTTTTTATTTAGTGAATATTTTAAGTGGCTTACACACACTACATGATTGACTTCATCTAATGAAACTGCATTATAAGTCTTTAAAGTCTGATCGATGGTTTGTTTTTTGCAGTCGTACAATGATTACATGCGAGAATTTCACCACAGTATTGGACCTCCTCCACCATGGCAGGGGATGGTCAGTATTAAAACAGCATTGCACATGAGATTAACTCAAGTTTTATTTATTCACTATAATTTTGTGGATTTTTTTTTTTTTTCCTCTAAAGGCTCCATATCCCGGCATAGAGCAGACCACCCATCACCCTTATTATCAACACCACCCTCCTCCTCCTCAGGCTCATCCTCAGTACTCAGGTCACCACCCAATGCCACACGATGCCCGTTTCAGGGAGAAAAGGGTCGTTCGGTCCTTCCCTTCCAGTCTGGTAACAAATCTCTTTTAGGAGTCATAACATCTTATATCAGATTATATCGGAAATGTTGTGAATTAAATGCCATGTTTTTACTTTTAAAATACCTCTGTCCATTTAATTTTAACAATTCAATTATTATTGTGTTACTGGGAGTAGTTGTCAAATTCTTTACAATGACAGGTAAACAGATGTAACACTTGTTATTTGAGGAAGCAGATTTGTAAGCTTTTTTTTTTAAAGACCTAAACTAGTAATCTGAAGACATCGCGATCAATTTCTTCTTTTAAGCATTTGGTTCTTCTTTTTCTCTTTTGTTTAAAAGTTAATTATATTTTAATTTTAAGTCTTCCAACCAGTATGGACACTCATTTATTTTTCTTAAAGATGGGGGGGGGGGGGACTAGTCTTCTGTTCATCAAAGGGTACATTAACATTCGGACTGTATAAAAAAAATAGAAGGTGAGATTTGAGTGCTTAACATGAGCATTATCTTTTATGTTGCAGCCTGACTACGACATGCGTGTAGATGACTTTCTCAGAAGAACCCAGGCAGTGGTAAGCGGGCGCAGAAGTCGGCCGCGAGAGCGGGAACGTCAAAGGGAACGCGAGAGGCCTCGAGATGCCCGCCGAGAGCGTGAGAGGGAACGTGGGCGCGAGCGGGACCGTGATAGAGATCGTATCAGAGATCGTGATCGGGAGAAAGAGAGGGGCCGGTACCGCAGATAAGATTTTGATGAAGAATGAAGTGTCGGTCATCTGTATAATGTGATCTTTAGTTCATTTGTAAAGCTCAACTTTCCTTTGTTTTGTCTTTTTTTTTTTTTTAATATGTGCATTATTTTAACAATTCTGATGGGGTCCATCGTGCATGCAGTGTTTCTACTGTGAACCAAAAAGCTTTATTTTTAATCATTACACATGACTCGTGAGAATGGTGTTAATGTTGAAGTGGTTCTGGTTTGTGTGTACACATTGGTTCTGACTCCGAGCTCTCGGTTGATGTACATAGCCACCAATTGGACTGTTAAGAAGCTGAACTGCACTCACTACCTTTTTATCTAGCTTTACGTTCCTGTTTCCTTTTAGGGGAAACAATAGCAGTACCACCTTGATCTTTGTTTAATCACATCCAAACCAGATGTTGTCATGTAGGTCAGTAAAGCAATGTGCTACTCTGTTGTTTTTGTCAAAAAAAAGTTGTATCTTTTATTGATACTTTTGTATTATTAAATATTATAAAAAAAGATCCAGTGTTTCTGTAAAGTTTTAGTGTACATGCCCAGCAATTACGTTGGTACCCTGTCCAGGTTGTATCTGCCCAGCACAGAGCTGTTCTCCCCTAGATGGGCATGGGGAACCCCACTGCAACCCTTAAGATAATGAGTCTTTTCGTGTCCGTATGGAAAATTTATGCTTAGATCTAAATCTTCATCTAATTTTATGTATAACTTAAACATAGAAAAAATAGAGAATGCTCGGGAAACGCTTCTGCTTACGGCACTTATATGCGAAGTTATCTATTTTGCCTGCTTTACTTACACACAGGAATTTGTCCTCTACATTTAATTTATCCATGCAGTGAAACACATATACACACACTGGTAAAGTGAGTATGTGTCTGGAGGGGTGGACAGCCCTAGATATGGGGAGCGATTGGGGTTAGGCGCACTTCAGTCATAGTACTTGCTGGGACTGGGAAACGAACCGGGGACACATGGCTGGTTCCTTAACCACGAGTCTTTATATTGACAGCTAGTGAGAAGAATAACAAGAAAAAAAGTTTTTGTATTTACATGCAACACCTACTAGGAAGGGACCTTGCTTTATGTTCTATAAATTACATTTAAAATTGATGCAGGATTCTAAGGCTATTTCTTATTAAAGACCGAGCATTTTTTAAATATAGAATTATGGATTAACAAAATACAAATAGATTTTGCATTGGTCAGCTAAAAAAGGATGAACTTTAATTAAAATTCCAATAATTATAATTCCAAATTCATACCTACATGGGATAATAATTTTGATTTACATTTTGATCATTTTCATGTTTTGTTCTCAATGCATATATATATATCATATATATATATCAGTATGATAGACAGCACAAAATCACTGAGGGTGCAAAAAAACCCAAAAGTTCATTTATTCAGCGTTCATTTGTAGTTCTAACATATTTGTGTTATTTTTAGGTACTTGTTTTCTGTGCCACGTTGTTATTCCTTAAACACGCAAACGGTCTAATATGCAAATTCAGACCTAGATGTGATTTAGCGACTTCTAGCATGACAGCCAATCGCTACTTTCCTTACTGAGGAGTTTATGGCAACAGTGGTCCTTCAGTAGACTCCCGACAGATACACTGGAGATACACTGTGCTTGTTTAAAGTTTGTACAGTTTAGACATTTAAAAATTAATTTATATTTAGTCTCCTCTATGTGCAATGGAACCAACACCTTTTGCCTAATAAATCTATATTGAAATATATCCGTTTATTAATAATCATTAGGGGGCTGGGTTACAACAACCCCATACGTGGTGCAGGGTGGGCGCCACGTCATCGCACAAGGGCATGTTGGGAGTGCTGACATGGCGGCTTCCATCAGCCGTGCTGTATGCTGGAGTTGGTGTTCGGTTTGGTTCTGTATCTTGGCGGCTTGTATTCCTTGTGTACTCGCTTTGATAGAAGGTCTTTACTGTGGAACTCAGATCTGTTACGATGTGCTCGGGGTGAGTAGAGACGCTTCCAAAGCCGAGATCGGCCGTGCTTACCGCCAGCTCGCCCGCCGGTACCATCCGGATCGGTACCAGCACGGCGACCCAGCCCTTTCTGGGGAGAGCCCGGAGAGCGCCGCACAAAAGTTCCTGCTCGTCGCTACAGCCTACGAAACTTTAAAAGTAAGTTCAAATCAAACCGACACGTAGCTGTCTCAACAAACTCCAGACAAAACAAACTGCAAACCCCCAAAATAACACATCAAACTGCAAACAAAACACCGCATACTCCAACATCACATCACATAACACACTGCAATCAAAACACTGGATACTCCATCGCACACAAACTGCAAACAAAACACCGCATACTCCAACATCACATCACAAACTGCACACAAATCACTGCATACTTTATCGCACAAAAACTGCAAACAAAACAAACTGCATACCCCCAACATAACACATCAAACTGCAAACAAAACACAGCATACTCCAACATCACATCACATAACAAACTGCAAACAAAACACTGGATACTCCATCGCACACAAACTGCAAATAAAACGCCGCATACTCTATCACATCACACAACAAACTGGATACTCCATCACATCACACAACAAACAGCACACAAATCACTGCATACGCTATCGCACAAAAACTGCAAACAAAACATTGCATACCCCAACATCACACAACAAACTCCAAACAAAACACTGCAATTCCTAAACATCACATAACAAACTTCAAACTAAACACTGCATACCCCAAAATCACAAAACACTGCATACCCAAACATCTCACAACCACCTCCAAACAAAACACTACAATTCCTAAACATCACACAACAAACTCCAAACACTGCAAACTCTAGACAAAACACTGCAAACCCCCAACATCGCATAACAAACATCAAACAAATCCCTGCCAAACCTAAACATCCCACTGCACATCCTATTAACATCACAGTAAACCCTTAACACTTCACTGCACTCCACATTCTGAAACACACTGCAAACCATAATGCATATTATCAAAGGTGTTACAACTAGAAGGGTAAAAAGTTTATTCTTCTTAGTGATCTTCATTAAGTGTATCAAGAATGAGTATGACAATTCTGTGTGTGTAATTCTCAGGATGATGAGTCACGCAAAGACTATGATTACATGCTGGATCACCCCGAACAGTACTACAGCCATTACTATACTTACTACAGGCGAAGGTTGGCACCCAAAGTGGATGTTCGGCTAGTTATCCTTGTCACTGTATGTGCCATCTCCATTTTTCAGGTTTGTTGCCTTTATATTCAAATAAAAGTTTCCTGATTTGTGAAAAAAATCTGATTTAACCTCTGCCATGAATTGAACCGGACTTTGTGAGCCACCTGAACCCGGTCTAATAGTAAAACTAAAAGGTTTGTATGAAGTTCATGGTATGAATGACATTGTTACTAATATTTGTAATGTGTATTGTATGTGACAAGTGAATTTGTCCTCCACTTTTAACCCACCCGTGCAGTGACGCACATACATACTGTATATACACACTAAGTAAAGTGAGCATAAATGTCCAGAATGAGTATTAAAGCAATTATGTACAACAGCACGTGCATTATTGTAAATAAATCATGGTAAAGATGTTATTAGGCACGACGCAAAGCAAAGTAGTTACACCTCTTTCCCATGATTAATTCACAATAATGCACAAACTAAAGTGCCCTATTACTTTTATAAAACGGTGACCCACACACTATGATAAAAAACAAGGTTAGATTCATAAATGTGTTTATTGAAAGTAAAAACTTTAATAAACTGGTGTTCTGAATGTAATGCAGTCCGATTTTCTGCTGATCGCTGACTAACAGATTTCTGGTTTCTGTAACTGAATACTGCCATCCAGCGGTCAGATGACAGAACGCAGTTTATAAAACTTGTAAAATCATGTAGGTCACACATTGATATGAATGTGAAGCGGTCAGAGGTGTGCATTATTGTCAATAATGCCACGGCTGGACAAATGGCTCAGCCAAGGACTAAAGGACTGAAACTACCCATTTCATAAAAATAGATACTAACCTAATATTTATTTTACATTTGTCAGTTTATTTAATGATTTTGATTGTAAATTATTTTAATTGCGCTTCACAGTAAAAGTAATAAAAAGAATAATGCTTTTATCGTTGGTATTGATATGTACAGTATACTGCCAAAAGAAAGTACTACTAGTAGTGGAAAATCTGACAGCAGGACTTTTTTTTTTACATTTTATTTAACGGCAAGTGTTGCAGTTTAACTTTGTGGCATGTTGTAATTTATTTATTTCTAACGCTGACAAGATTTATTATAATCGGAAAAATAACACATTTAATCGGCCTATATAATTGTGCAAAACGTAGTAGTAAACATTAGTATAATGGAAACCACTTCTTTTGGGCTAAAGTCTATTAAGCGCACGCAATTGTGATGTTGGGTATACATGGTTTTGAACATTTTTATTTGAATCTTTTTGACCCCCATGCTTTTTTTTTGTACAGTATTACATCTGGTGGAGCAGCTACACTGATGCCATCAATTACTTAACCACTGTCCCTAAGTACCGCATCCAAGCCATGGAGCTGGCAAAGCAGCAGGGCCTGTTAAACCGCACTAAAGAAAAGGGCCGGAACCGACGTTCCAAAGAGGAGATCCGAGAGGAGGAAGAGGAGATCATACGTGACATCATCAAAAACAAAATAGATATCAAAGGAGGCTACCAAAAGCCTAATGTCTCTGATATCCTACTGTTCAAAATCATACTTTTTCCATATTCCCTATGCATGTACATCGTGTGGTACTGCTCTTGGGTGTACCACTTCAGTATCCGTGGTGAGGAATACGGCGATGAGGAGAAGCTCTATATTATACGCAAGCATATGAATATGTCTCAGTCTCAGTTCGATAGCCTTGAAGATCATCAAAAACAAACATTCCTGCAGCGTCAGCTCTGGATTAAAGAGAATTATGAGGTTAGTTTGAGTAGTATGAATATTATACACCACACGTGCAGTGGTTGAAACTTTCATCTTAAAAAAAGGTCTTAGTTTGATTCTCAATAGGAGGCTACGGTCTTTTTTTATTTTATGCTTTCTGTGTTTACATTGGTTTTCTTCAGGAACTCCCGATGTCAATGAGTGCATGAATGTTTTTGTGCCTGTTCTGTTTTAGACCTGTAACCTGTCCAGGGTCTATTTCTTTGCATTTGGCAAAGTAATTCCAACAATCTTTCTATGCTAATTGGAATACATTGCTCAGATTGCAGTTGCATCTTTGCAGATCTTTGATTATTCCCAGAATTTGGAATGCTTAATGAAATCTTTCTGATTTGTGATTGTCTGAACATGGAGTTTTAAAACAGTGGGATGATTCTCACTGAAAATCTAAGGTATTTATTTAATTAGAGCTAAACCAGATTAAGCTGCTCCAATGGATTTAAAGAGAAAAAAGCTTTAGACAGTAGTTAGTTTCTAGTTATGGTTTGATCAAATCTAATCAGCACACTAGATCTTTCAAAATCATCTTTTCTAAGTACAATATCATCTAATGAAAGTTACAGAAGCTATAGACTGACTTTTATTGCGGTACTTTAATTAAGATTTATTAAGCCATTCATTACACCATCTATCACAGTATGGAGATAGTTTAATAACTAAGCAATAACTTAATTAACATTTATTTATTCATTATCTTCTGCTTATTCCTATACAGTGTTAGGGTTGCAGGGTGTTTCCCATGCCCAACCAGGACAAGGTGCCTATCTGTCACTGGGTCACACAGACACTCTTTATAGGGGCAATTTCGAGCCACCAATTTACATTGAATCCATGTTTTTGGACTGTGGGAGGAAACTAGAGAACCCGTAAGACACCCACGTTTAGAACATGGAAACTGCTCCCAGATTGGAATAAGAACCTGGATCACCAGTACTGAGAGGTGGAACTGCTAACCACTAAGCCACTGTGCCACCCACTCGATTAACATATGTTTTAGAATAATATTTAAAAAAAAAAGAATTTTACCCGTATTCTGGTATTCTTTATTTTAGTCATTTTTTGTGTGTTTGTGTGTTTAAAGTGCCAAACATGTTATGTGTTATGTACTAAATGTAACTGAATATATATGTCAGATGAAATGCATCAGGACATACTGATTACCGTTTCTTAATATAATTTTTATATCACCCAGCTTTGAAAAATGGAGAGATTTTGCTTTAGAGTTGGTCAGATACAGTACTTGGAGGTACTCAGAGGTATGCTTTTTTGTGTTTGCAGGTTTATAAAGAAGAACAAGAGGAGGAAATGAAGATGAAAATGGCTACAGATTCACGTTGGAAACGCTACAGGCGTTGGATGAAGAGTGAAGGTCCAGGCCGCATTACTTTTGCTGATGACTGAGTGCCTCATAAACCTGCACAAGCACACATACACACCTGCATGTGACTGGGTGTTGGTGTGAACATGTTTACTAAGAACTCACCTGTGTGTGTAACTGAGACTGAAATCTACAGACTTTACATCAGAGAGGGCTGTTTTTCTTTATAGTTTGTTATACCTGCTGTTCTGATTCCAGATGAAACTTTGGGGCAATTGCAATCAGAACTGAACACTTATCCACGTTGCTGCAGGTGGCAGTGGTCTGGCTGTGGCTGCTGCTTTTCAGTGTGTCGATACTGTTCCGTCTTTACACAGCCCAATATTAAAATATTATATTTTTAAACAATTATTAAAATGACTGTTAAAGATTGTTGCTTTGTCTATGATTAATGAAGCTAAATTTGCTGTTCTGTTGCTGCTTTATTGACAAGGTGGGGAAGATGGACCATGAATGACTAGGACAAGTATTAAATAACTCATGAACTTAGAGTCTTTAAAAACCATTAGAGCCTGCAGATTAAAATGTCATCTTTTTAGTTTTATTACATTTCAAAAGAAAAAAAAGACAAGGGTCTAACACTTTATATGGTTTCTTTGGTTGTTTTAAAAAAAATTTTTTTTTTACTTTTTAAATTACACAAACCAGGAATAACATTATGACCACTTTAATATTGTGTTTTTGCTGCCAAAGCAGCTGTTCCATATAATGGAAGAGTCCACTAGACCCCTAAAGATGTTTCCGTGGTATCTGGCACCAGGATGTTAACAGAGTTGTGAGGGTAGACCTCCATGGATCAGAATTGTCAAGTATATCCCACAATTGTTTGAATTGTTAGAGAATTTGAAGGCAAGCTCAACACCTTAAATTTGTTGTGATCCTTTATTCTAATTTTATTTTCCAAGACGCATTATCCTATCACAGCAAGGAGTCAGAAATTACTGTTTCCAAAGGGTTTACATAATCTGCAACATTGCTCAGGGAGGTGGTATGAGTCAACATAAGACCTGCAGACTGGGAGCACCCAACAAATGGGGCAGTCATTGGTTTGTGGTTAAGTAACCAGCCTTGCAACCAGAAGGTTGCGGGTTCAATTCCCAGTCCCGCAACCAGAAGGTTGCGGGTTCAATTCCCAGTCCCGCCAAGTACTATGGCTAAAGTGCCCTTGAGCAAGGCACTTAACCCTAATGCTCCCCGGGTGCCGTATACAAGGCTGCCCACCGCTCTGGCCACGTGTGCTTATTTCTCCAGTGTGTATATTTGTGTGTATCACTGCATGGATGGGTTAAATGTGGAGGACAAATTCCTCTGTGTGTAAGCACAGTAGGCAAAATAGAATAGATCACTTTAAGAGCTGTCGTTTTCACAATCTCGACAATCTTGCACAAATCCATATACTTGTCAAATTTTTTGCTTTTCATACATTGACTTTGGAGGATATGTTTACTTGCCTATTACATCCCATCCACAACAGCTGCACTGGTGAGTGTTCCTCACCTAGGGGCCTGTGGGTAAGGACCCAGCCCTACAACCTTAAGGTCTCCAGTTTAGTTCCTGGCCCACCAAAGTACTATGTGAAATGCCCTTGGCAAGGCACCTAACCCCAATTGCTCCCAGGCTCCTTTTACAGGGCTGTCCACCACTCTGTGCAAGTGTGCTTACTTCACTCAGTGTGTGTATACACTGCACAGATGGGTTAAATGTGGAGGACACAGCACAGTAAGTTAAAAATACCAACGTATCACCTATTATTGTCATAACGTTATGCCTGGTCGGTGTGTACCATAATATTTTAGTGATGGTCATACCTCATAAGTATTAATATCAGCTTAAAGTAAATTAAAACCACGAAAAACTATAATGGAAAAATACAGGGTACATATTCTTCTAAGAACCGTTAGGTGGCGTTTCTACACTAGAAGTTGTATTTTTCGGCAATAATTCATTCCAAAACAGTAACACAAAACGTTTTAAATAGTATTTTTTAAAACAAAGTATAAATAAAAGAGTAAAACCACAGTGTGTTCTGCAACGATAACAACGAATTAACGAGTGAACGAATCTCAACTGACTTGTTAAGAAAGGATGAGAAGCTTAATTGTGTGTATCACGGATTTAATTTTTAAATAACACAACACAAAATTAAAGAATATGTTAAGTTAAACCCCTGCAGTCCTAACTTATTTCATCTGACCTGAGTTCAGTATAACTAGAGATGAAGAGTCGACACAGGAATCGGTTTGCTGCTCTGATGCTTTATGAACTGGTCTCCTCAGTAAATTGTACCGTCAGCTGAACTCCGGTGGACACACCCGTCGTGTTTGTGTTTAACTGGAGCAGAACTCAAGTTTTGGACTCTTTTTGTACATCACTTTTGAACTGGACTATGTCTTCCAATTCCAGCTTGGCGAGCATGAAGCGAACTGTGGAGCAGCTTCGACTGGAGGCCAGCGTTGATCGCATTAAAGTAAATCCTAAAAGTTTAATGTTTGCCTCACTGTCGACCACACATTTTAAAGATTAGTTTAAACGTTGTTCTCTCAGATTAATTGATTTTTGTTAAAATAGGTAATATTGGTTTAAAATTTGTTAATATTGGTTGACTGCTTAACTTGCTTGATTAACAGAGTGGTCATTATTAGTTACACGCTTGCAAAAAAAAATCATTAAAATACAACTCATATCATTACATTAACGTTTTAAAGTGTTTTACTAGTTGGATAGAGCTAAATGTATTGAATAAAATCTTAGAAAATATTTAACATATGTAAAGCCTTTAATATTGTAAGTTTTAAAAAGCGGGTTCTTCTCATATCCTTAATTGCAAACACAATGGCACAGTGTCTTAATATGATTAAATCATTTCCAATCTTTTGGATCCAGATTTTAAACTAAATTAATCAAAATTCCTAATAATAGCTGGAGTACTTCGTGGTTAAGTGTGTTAAGTTAAACTACTTTTCATGGAGTTTAATGTATCTGATAACATTGTTATGCTTTTTACAGCCAATTACCTGATCTTGTTTATTTTGATAACTGTATCAAGATAAAGAATGTTTAAATAATCCTTGTCTTACCGAAGTCTGTTCCAAAGTTCTACCCAAAAATGTATAATGATATACAAATATTGGTGTGCTCAAGTTTCCAATGATTAAACATCAGAAAAACGTTCTTGATCAATACGTTAATTTTGCCACTATCTTTCAGACAGGTCTAAGAGAAAAGTCAAGCAATGAGAATTATTTTCCTTTTCTCTTATTTTAACACATTCTTTGCAGTTAGTGAGGGCAACGTGCACAGGCTTACCTCTGTAAAGATTCCCATCCTGTTGCCAGATTTAAAAAAAACACAGCTGTAAAAGTCAAGCAGGTTACATTGATGTAAATGCATGTCTTGTTGTATTACAGTCCAGCGCATGGTAGTTCAGCGGTTAGGGTGGCTATCAGGCTTAAGGTTGTAGGTTTAAACTCAGACTCCAACAAAGATTGCCAGTGTTGGCCTATGAGCTATGCCCTTATTAACTCTTATTGCTGTATCTAACAAGTTAGAATCCCTCTGAGTCATTTTGGATGAAAATGTCTGCAAAATACTGTATTATAGCTGTTTTGAGTGAAATAAAGGATTACAATACCCACTCTATTTTTCACCTTTTCACACATTAATGAACCAAATAAACTGCCCAGTTCTCTTACATCATTTATTTAAACTGTTTTAAATCAGGTTGAATTTTAAACCCCACTGAAGCCTTACATTGTTCATTTTTTTTAAGTTTAGCAACTTGAGTACTTTTACAATCTGACTGAATAAAAAGAAAAAAATAAATTATCTGGAGATGATGGTTTAAAAGCAAATCATTAGGGTTTTTCTAAAGGGGATTTTTGTATATTCATAATGTACTGTAAAGTGGGACTTTCTAATTATGGACTTTTGCAACAGTAGTGATGTCTCAGTGAATGTTATTTCAGGCTTTGCATGTTTTTTCAGTGTTATGAGCCGGAATGCTATTTTGTTTATAGATTTGCTTCTGTACTGTGATGTTACTATTCTTGTCCCTGAATTACTGGTTGTAAATAGAAGGCTATGGACTGTAAGCAAATTATTTGCCAGCGTTAGTTAATGACTGTACACCACACTGCTGTGGGGCTAAGCAAAAAAAATAAAAAATCCCTACCGCTTAGCTGAACTACATGTTGTTCAAAGTACTGTTAGGAAGGAAATGCTTTTTAATGTTATGTTTTTTTAGGTCTCTCAGGCTGCAGCTGAGCTACGACAGTACT
Source organism: Xyliphius kryptos (assembly GCA_025769995.1). Classification (NCBI taxonomy): domain Eukaryota; kingdom Metazoa; phylum Chordata; class Actinopteri; order Siluriformes; family Aspredinidae; genus Xyliphius; species Xyliphius kryptos. Next base: position 1,725 of record JAOUQT010123183.1, on the reverse strand, counting down.
GCATTCAAAATGCTCCCAAAGATGGCCTGCTTGTTGGAATACCCACTGTGAGCAACCCGTTTCGTGAACCGCGTTCATGCTCCATCTTTTAGGTATGCAGTTTCTCTTTGCCACATGGTGAAAAATATCTGGATTACTTTAAGTTTGTTTAAAGGTGTTGTTAATAATTGAAATGGCTTTTTAAAAAAATGATAATAGTTTTACTACATCATCTTCTTTTGCCGTTTTACTATTTTTTATTATTATTATTATTGTCAGCGTAGCGATAACTGGCATATTTTAGTTGGCCAATTGTTTTACGCCGGATGCCCTTTCTGGCGCAACCCTCACCCTCTACCAAGCTTCGGACACACAGACTATTGGACAAATTTCCAGATTGGGATTCAGATCTGGATCCCTAGTGCCAAGAGGAGCCACCGTGCCACCCAGTTTACAATTTATTCAGAGCAAAGCTGTATAAAGTCTATTAGCTGCACCATCTAGTAATTGTCTCTGTGATCGTTGTGGAATTTATTTGTTTTGTGATTTCACATGTAGTGATGGCAAAGTACAAATACTGCTTACTTGTAGAGATTTCTCAGACACTAATGCACAAAACAGAGATTAGTAGACAAAATTTCCATGGTGTTTAACTTTTAGCCAGAGTATATTTAATTTGTGGTTTAAACTGGGTGGGGTGGGCAGTTTTTTGTATTTGTTCTGTAGCCACAAACCTATAAATTACACCAAAGTGTTATGGCTTTTACTCGGAATTAAGGAAAACATGGCAACTGAAGGAAATCTAAGTTCGGAAGTGAATCATAGCACAGTTGTATTCTATTCACCACAGGATAAAAATAAATTTCACAATAATGTGGAAACATTATAATTTGGATGTAACATGGGTCCCGCAGCCACAACATCTGTAAGGCACATATTTGTATGCGGCAATAAGAAATGAATACTGATTGGAATATAATTACCTCACTCTGGTAGAACATACTGTACATTGGTGCTTGAATCTTTTAGTGTTTTTTTATATGTCAGGATTAATAAGACTTCAAACTATCTAATCTATAGAATATATCTATAAACCACTATAATCTTTTCAAATGAGTCCAAGAACCAAATCAAACAAATGAGACATGATTATTAAGGAAAATGAGTCAATATTGCATATCTGCAGATGTTTTTAAACTTTTAGGATTAGCAGAATATTTAAGTGGCACGGCGGTGTAATTGTCCTTCCCTCAGCGTTGGGGGTCTAGGTTTGAATCCTGTTCAGGGTGGAGCTTCCATAGTCTCCCATGTGGGGATTCTCCAGGTTCCATGGTTTCCTCCCACAGTCCAAAAACATTGGCTGTTTTAAATTACCACTATTTCTATTGCCCCTCTATTGAACGTGTGTGTCTGTGTTAATACAGACTAAATTATATACCGAAAAGTCTATAAAATAAGTCAGGACATTGTATTGTACTTCTTCCTTTGTTAATGTCATTATTCACTTTTACAAGTTTCTAAAGATAAGTCTTTAATAGAGCCTCTTCTTCAAATAAAACCTGATTGTCATCTTATGGACTAAAACACTGGACTAATTTTCAAATTTTTCCTTTAAGTAATCTGTCATTTTTAAAAAATTACATAATTTACATAGTTTTCAGTAATGAATAAATACGTAATTGTTATACTTTTGTCTCACTTAACATTTCAGAGTCTTTTGGAAGTCTGATATAGTTTTTGCTCATT
>JAOUQT010122904.1:0-19168 GCA_025769995.1 Xyliphius kryptos | reverse complement strand
ATCTTCTACCATGTCAATTTGGGTTAAAAGAAATGGGTTAGTTAGATGAAATATAGATACATTTCCTTGCATGCATAATTGGGTTTAACATTGTTTCTACTCTATGAAAACCTGGCAACCTGTTAGTTTCACAGTAAATTTGTGAAATTCACTGCATATGGTGGAATGCAGCAAAAGTATCATAATGCACAAAACTTTACCAGTGTAATTCTTGCTTATAATGCTGTAAAAGGATGTTTTATTGGCATGTTAAAAAATAGAACCTGCCCAAATAAAAATAGCTGAAAATGTGGGTTTTGCCAGACTGAGTCAAATGTAACATTCACAGTTCAGTGGGATTCAAACCTGACAACGGAGAACACACAGTCTTCTTTTGTGAAAGGTAAAATACACAAAGTATACTTCAGCTACTTAATGTGTGGTTTTGTAAAAACTCGTGGAGTAACTAAAAAAGCAGATTTAATTCAGCAAATGCCAAAAGTGTAATTATAAAACAAGTGTGGTATATTGGTCCAATTATTCTGTCCCATTTTTTTCATTTCTTTTAAAAATAGTGCAGACAACTAATTTTAAATATGTTTAGATTTCTTTTTAAATTAAAAGCAAGTTGATTAGCAAAAACATTTTTTTAGATATTTAGGAGGATTAAAAAAAAAAAAAAAAAAATTCATGGTACTTTTTGTTGTTAATTCAACATTTCATAAGACTTTGTAAATGACTATGTTTGATTGGCTAAACAATTCAACAGCATGGCAATTGTTCCTTTTTTTTCAGTAAGAAATGAATGCAACCAATGGAAACAGTGTTACGTGTAGTGTCCTGTACCAGAGTACCATTACATCCAACTGTTGCAAATCATGGACATGCAACTTATTTAGAACTAAAACAATTGGTACCGACTCAATAGGTAACGGAAAGGACCATAGCTCTATTTTCTTGGTACCATAGGTTCTTGTATTTTGCACAAGGATAAAAGAGATTAAGACTCACATCATTTAGTATGAGAATATGTAGGGAATCACATTTTTACAGAGAACATTCAGAAATATACACACTTTTAAAAACACACATAGATACAAGTTAAAACAGTAGTGTAACCGTCTCAATGCCCACCCTCCCCTGTCGGACGTGTTGTATTTCAGTGATAGGACTGCAAAACCAATGATATTTGCACATACAGCTACAAACACGACGAACTTTTCTCTCGTTACTGGTTAGTCGATTTGCTGGCATGGTGTACTGGTGGAATTCTGTGGAACCTGATATATTTGGCCCTCACTGGGCGCACTTTGGTCAGATGTGCTTTTGGGCGTATCATACATACACCCCTCTGTTTGACCTCCATCTGTATGGGCTGCTAAGCACCGTCCCCGAAAAGGAAGAGTGCCTCCTGATATATGATTAGCCCTGTCAATTGTAATCGGAATGGCATACTCAGCACCCGAGGCAGGGAGGGGCTCAGCATATGCATGGTATTGCTCAGGAGTCAATGGGGCATCATACTCTGGATCAGCTCCTTCTTCAGGCTTAAATGTTGACCTTTGACCCAGTGATGCCATGGTACCACTGACAAGAGGCTGAGCATATTCTAAAAAGATATTATTAAGTAAGTATTACGGAAAAAGCTATTTCAAAATGAACTAAGCAATCTATTGATCTAATCTGAGTGTTATGTGTTTAAATACCTCCAGGTTCGACTCTGGGTCTCTGATGCTCTGCCCGTGCAGAAGAGCTGTACCGCACACACTCATCTCCATCCAGTTTAGAAGGCAACAGTTGCTTCATGTTCTTCCACCACACTAAGACATAAAATATGCTTCATCACATGCACAAATATCTCCAATAATGCTTTACCTGGTAATGTCAGTGTGTACAATACCTGTGCGATCCCACTGTGGAAGGTCATACGTCACTTCTGGACTTTTCCTAGGCCATAAAGAGGCAGTAAAAAGCAAAAAGTGTTTTTATTTGCTATAAGCATAAAAGCTTTGAAGGAATTAACTGCCAAAATATTTCTCCAGGGTGGATTTGAAACTGGATAAATACAGTGTACGGTGTACTAACCTGCTCTTCCACAACCAAGCACACACAGCCAATAGCACTGGAGCTGTGAGAACCACAACCAGAACTGGAATCAACACTGTTGCCATCAATGCCTCCTCTGTAATACATAAAATATGCAACACTGCTGTCAGACATGAAACAGGTGCACATATTAAATGTGAAAGTCACATAATGCAAGCAAAAGTGATTTAGACAGGTTCAATATCAGGGCGGTGATTCACCAGGATTAGTTTGATCTAAAGTCAGGCTGTCCGCAAGCATCTGTGTCCCTAGTTTTTGTAATTTGTCACACATCATAAGCACTATGCCGGTCACATTAATTGGCTTTTTAGTAATTGGTGCATGTAGTTTTTCATATTTTTTTTTTTACATTTGCCTCATCCTCATCATCTTTTTCTCAACAAATATAAGCAGTGAACAATGTTGCGAGTTTTTTAAGGTCAATTTGATGCATCGTATGTATCTTTTACAGTTGTGTAGTTTCAACTTTGTTTACCAGCACAGAAATGGCTTTATTAAAGGAGGAAAATGAATCCAGCAACATAGAATGACTTTTGATGTTCCTTATTTTAATCAATGTGCAATCAATGTGTGATAGGAACTGTGAAAAAAGTTATACTGGAGTATCCTTAAGGACTAAAATAGGACAGAGGCAGAAAGAGCTCTAAAAGTTTGGTGCTTTAACCGGTTTTAAATATCACTAAAACATTAAACAAGGTGTCTCATTAAACTATCCTTTCGATAAATATTCATTATCTAATTATTGGGTTATGAACCATGATAGCAAATGACAGCTAAGCTGACATGACATTAACTGAAGTTAAGCACCCAAATGACCTCTGCATTTTTTTGTGTTGACAAACCGAATGGTCCAGGGGTAATTTAAAAAAGAAATAATTGGGTTATTAGGGTTGTCGACACAATAGCTGTATTTAAACATCCTAGTCGCAAAACCTGCACTTCTTGTGTAGAGTTAGGTAAATGGAACAAAAAATGAAATTGGGTAATTTAAATTGAAATATGATGTGAGAAGACATTGTTAGAAAGCAAAAGGAAATAGCATACAATTTATTTTAATTATCTTTAATGTTACACCCTGTTTACCAAAAAATAAACTCATTTACAAGAGAACCTGCAAACAACTAATTTATCAATTTGGTAAAGAAATGGAATCAAATTTCAAAATATTTCCAAGTTATTATACAGAAACTGAAAATGTCAATATCAAAATGCTAATTCAACCAAAAAAATTATTAGTGTGTTAAAAAATATCCTAAGCTATTACTGGACGACTATTACAAAACCATATGCTTTAATTTGGACCTGGAACTAAAAGACTCCTAAAGCATAAAATACAGTCAGGTTTACATATGTTAATTAGACAGAATGAACATCTTACCCATATGAAGAGGGACCATTTAATTTCAGACACAAAATGCATGTATTCAAGGTTACTTTTACTTATACAAAAAACATTAACAGATTTTTTTTAGTAACTCAGTATTTCTCTTACCATTATGAGAATGGGGGGGCATGGTAATATTTTTGATGTTAGGTGTGCGTGTTGTACTCTCCTGTAATGTAGGCACAGTGCTTTTTTTTGATAAAGAAGGATCAGCTTGATTAAATATACGTGGCCTTGCTAAATAATGAAAAAGAAGATGAGAGGTTAAGGCACAAAGACAAAACATGTCAAGCCTTGTTAGAATATTGACATTTCAGTTTGAATGTATGGTTTGACCTACCTCCAGGTAACTGACAACCAAGCAGTTCCATTTTGAGGGCAATTTTCTGGTGCCAATGTGAAGGAACAATTCTGATAAATCTGGCTTTAATAGGTGGGATGAAGTTGTTACGCACTTCATTAAGGTAGTTGGTATTTCCTTGAAAAACCTGTGACACAGAGAGGTTAATGTGATGGGTAAAGAGCGGCATATATTCATCCATTAGCATTCTGACTTCTAGAACGCAGGCTTTCATTGGAGAACTGCAATGATTTTGTGTTCTCGCAGCATAGCTGATCAATCTGTATTGATGGTTCAAATGAATAGAGTTACCATTCATTCACTAAGCTCAATCGATGCTATCGTACCATACTGAATAAAGCATTGCATCATTGTCAGGCCAACAGTTTACAACTATTGCTTTAAACAGAGCCAATCAATAGGCTTCTCAATTAAACTCTTTGCCATTTGAAAGCCATGCATTATTAACTACCTGCAAGTGAACTTTAAAATTAGGACTCTTAAACAATGGAGTCACTCCTCACACATTTTCACTCTACTTTGTATGTCAAAGACTTACATTGCAAGGAGAGAATGTATTATAACAGAGTTGGAAAGAACTTCTCACTTTTCTGTGTTATCGTTGACACAGTAGAAGGAAAAAAGTAGCTTTTTTATCAACGTTCTGCTCTAATGTGTACAGAATTGCATCTAATTTTTTCCATCTATATCTCTACAAACATTGCTGTACAAAACGGGTACTATTTGGGTGGTAGTGATTGGGTGTATGATTAACTAAGAAAAAGCATGCTCATAGTAATTTAAACAATATATAATTTCACTGTGCACAATACAGATACCTTGTTGCTTTATTTCATACATGCAAAAGCAGACACAAAAACTTTCCTTTGTTGTTGCATTGTTTGTGTTAGTTATTCTCTGAGCATAAGTGCTTACAAGATCCTGCCAAAAGAAAGGTGGTGGTTGGGCATTTGTAGTTGGTGATCTCGGTCTAGTAGTAACACTTAGGTGTTTATAATTTCCCACAAACCTGCTGTACCTGATTCAATTATGAAAGGTCAACACACACTACTATGTCAACGTCAAGGCATTGCTGAATCTCAAATCCCAAAGCAAAATAAGAAGAACTTACTAAATTTGCAAAGAAACAGACGGGCTATAGTCTGAAATTGCAGAACTACAAAGTCCATCAAAATAATAAAACTATAAATTTGAGACTAACTTAAGCACATTGTTAACAGAGAGCAACATGCGCCTTTTTCCAAGCTATTTTCATCTTAATCTTATTTTTTTCTCTTTAGTCTTGAAAGCTCACCTTGTCAAAAGATACAGAAAATAATCAAAAATGCAGATGCATCATTTAGGTTCCATAAAAACCAACCTCTTTCACAGCACTTCAATCTAAACACAACTCTTTTGGTTACCAAATTACAGAACTAAAAACACTGTCATAATGCATTTAAGTATTGGTAGATGGTGAAGAAATATGATTACATACTGTTCTAAAAATAAGGGGCACAATTCTAATAATTTAAACTCTAAACCTGACTTGCAAACAGCACAGTATAAATACCTTGTCTTGATTTGAGCCTACTTCCCGATAAGCTGTCCAGTTCTGTCCATCACTGCTGAAGTGCACGCGATAGGTAGACACAAAAAATTGGTACTCGGTTAAAGTAGAGCCAGTGGTGACAATTCCTGAAATAAAATTAAACACATTTACTTCCATTGTTTAACCTTTCACTTATACATTCCTTTTGTATTCCTTCTTTACCTGTCACTTGTTTCTCTCTCTTTAGATCCACTTGTATCCACTGCTTTGTGTCTCCATTGGCAGGCCCCCATGGAGGCCCAGGTCTTTTCAGACGTGCCCCTGAAGCTGCCCACACTAAAGGTTTCTCGCTGTGATGGCCCCATTTCCAAACAGAGGAGGCAGAGATTTGAGAATCACTCACCACACCTGACTCCAGGCCCAGAGTGCCATAGCAACCTACATACACAATGGATAAGCGACACAGATGTATTAAAATGTTTAATTACTGCGTTACACATGGTACATTTGTTCAGTACAATAGAAAAGTAAATAATTTAATAAATAATCTGCATTATTGCCTGACACAACACTATTGTTACAGTTTAAAGCTTTTTTTTAAGCATAGTAAAAATTAAACTAAAATAGTGTCATTCAGATATTATTTGCAAGACTTATTAACACTGACCAAATGAATAATAAAATTATTAACACAGACCAAAAGCTTTGTTGTTTTGCCCAGCCTTACAGATATTCAACTATAAATATAACATTTTCATGAAAGCCTGTATTAATCTGTATTAATCGACTTTATTATTTGCTGATTGAATTGTTAAGACGTGGGGAAAAGACAAATCTGCATAATGGCAATTAATGTTTCGTACATTATGTAAATTAGATAATTCATCAAAGCAGCCACAAGCAGGAATGTAAAGTGCCTGAGATGGAAATGAAATCTTTTACCATGTTTAATTTTAAATATAACGCAACTATTCAGGGAGTTTGAGAAATCACAGTTTGGAAAGGCCTAAACAGAAATGAATAGAACTGTTTCTATGTTTCACGACAACCAGACAATAGATTCTAGAACACTTTGTATATTCAATACCAAAACAATTACAAAAATTTAAAAATAAGTAAAAAATTAATTAAAAGGAAAAAAATTATATGATTCAGTGGTTAACATGCAGTTGTCTTAATTTTTTTAAGTTTGTTGCAGGCATTCATTTCTGAAATTGTTTACATTTACCAAATAGATTTAAATTCATTATTTCACTAGAAAGATTATCTTAAATAGAAAAACTCATCTAAATAAAAATAAAAAAAGCTTTTTGTTAGTATTACACTTTTATAAGTATTAAGATGAAGATAATGAACCACTCATCTTATTTGTATGTGTTTGGAGCAGTAACAAACATTAAATATTATGGCATAAATTTTAAAATATATAAAAGAGAAATTGCTTTAGAAACTTTCACTTACCTTCAGTTTTAAAGGTGAAAAGACTGGGGGAAAGATTCCCTCTGTAAAGAATAATAAACATTAAGATTAAGAACTGCAGGACAATTATTAAATTAAAAGAATATAATTAAGAACAAACATCCAGAATATAAAAAAGAAATGAAGAAGAGTGAAGGGAACAGAAGGAGTGAATTTAGAATCTATGGTTACTCACGCTACAGAGGAGACATTGTTGGCCAGTGTGCTGTCGTAATATGGAATGCCTTTACTGATAACTACACTGACCAATCCGCCAAGTTTGTTCGACACCACACCAGCATGGATGCCAGCCAGACACAACGAAGAGGACTAAAAAAAAGCCAACAGAGAAACTTACTACAGAACTTTTATATCGACAGCTCTATACTCTTATGTTTGCACAACAAAAAGTGGAGTTTCTCTTGTGATTTTGGTCAAATACAGAGCCTTTCAAAAGTATTTAGCCCCCTTGAACTTTTCAACCCTTTGCCTCATTTCAGGCTTTAAGCATAAATATATGAAATTCTAATTTTCTGTGAAGAAATCAACACAACAAAATTTACTGGATATTTTTTATTTTTTTTAAAAAACTGAAAAGTGGGGCGTGCAATATTAATCGGCTCCTTTACTTTCAGTGCAGCAAACTGAAAGTAAAGTTCAGTGAGGATCTCTGAATGATCCAATGTTGACCAAAATGACAAATGATGATAAATAGAATCCACCGGTGTGTAATCAAGTCTTCATATAAACGCACCTGCTCTGGAATCGTCTCAGAGTTCTGTTTAAAGCGCAGAGAGTATCATTAAGACCAAGGAACACACCAGGAAGGTCAGAGATACTGTTGTGGAAAAGTTTAAAGCAGGATTTGGACACAAAGATTTCCTAAGATTTAAACATCTCAAGGAGCACTGTGCAACCGATCATACTGAAATGGAAAGAGTATCAAACCACTGCAACTCTACCAAGATCTGGCTGTCCCTCTATACTTTCAGCTCAAACAAGGGAGAAGACTGATCAGAGATGCAGTCAAGAGGCCCATGATCACTTTGGATGAACTGCAGAAATCTACAGCTGAAGTGGGGGAGACTGTACATAGGACAACAATCAGTCATAGACTGCACAAATCTGGCCATTATGGAAGAGTGGCAAGAAGAAAACCATTTCTCAAAGATATCCATAAAAAGTCTTGTTAAACGTTTGCCACAAGCCACTTGGGAGGCGCACCAAAAAAGTGGAAGAAGGTGCTCTGGTCTGAGGATACCAAAAATCTAAAACTTTTTACCCACAATGCAAAAGGTTAACATAGCTAATCACCCTGAACACACCATCCCCACTGTCAAACATGGTATGGGCCTGCGTTCCTTTAGCAAGGGACAGGGAAGATGGGTAAAACTGATGGGAAGATGGATGGAGTCAAATACTGGACCATTCAGGATTAAAACCTGTTGGAGTCGGCAAAAGACCTGAAACTGGGATGGAGATTTATATTCCAACAAGACAATGACCCAAAACATAAAGCAAAATCTACAATGTAATGGTCCACAAATAAATGTATCCAGGTGTTAGAATGGCTAAGTTAAAGTCCAGACCTGAATCCAATCGAGAATCTGTAAAGAGAGCTGAAAACAACTGTTCGCAAATGCTCTTCCATCCAATTTCACTGAGCTCGAGCTGTTTTGCAAGAAATAATAGGCAAAATCCTCAGTCTCTCGATGACCAAAACTGATGAGACATACCACAAGCAACTTGCAACTGTAATCGCAGCAAAAGGTGGCCCTATAAAGTATTAACAGAAGGAGGCAAAAAAATATTGCATGCCCCACTTTTCAGTTTTTTATTTCTAAAAAAAAAAAAGTTTCAAATATTCCAATATGTCCGTTCCACTTCACCACTGTGTCCCACTTGTTGAGCCTGAAATGTGGCAAAAGGTTGAAGTTTTGCAAAGCACTATACCTTGCACAGCATTAAATTATACTTTCTAGTAACGTTATTTTTCTTATTACAGTTCATTTCAGCCTCATCTGATGTGTTCTTACAGTGATTATATATGCAATAACAGCATTTTTACACAAAAATAAAAATAATCACATTTAAGGTGTATTAATCTTATATACTACATGAAAAATAATGATAATTAATATAATTTAAAGTCATTATAACATCATTTTTACTAGATATACATATTATAAAAAAATATAATTTAATAAATAATTCATCTACATTGGTTTATTATCTTTTTAAATAACATACATTTTTTTTGCCATACACATCAAATATTTAGAACATATGACTCACCTTAAACATACTGTTTAAAAATATATACATAAATACAGATACACCAATTGGGTACTAAAATGCTCATTTAGTATCACTACATTTCTTTTCAACAAGATGCTATCTAACAGATAAATCATATGCCCTTAATCCCCACTCCAATTACCTGCCTTAATCAAATACTACAGTGAATTTTACCTTGGCATACCAAACAAGTACCACTAAACTTGTTTATATATGAACTTTACCTAATTAAGTCTCTGCATTTGATGACGGAAGTAATGGTCAGCTATTATACATGTAAAGTCTCTTAATTTGACTTTTTTTTTTTTTTTTTTTTTTTAAATAAATGATTCATCCTTGACAATACAGTATTCCAGCATTCATCCGTGACAATACAGTAGCTATATATCACTCAGTGTCCAAATATGTGAGGCCACATGCTCCACTACCACCCACCTACTCTTTGTGCCCCAATCAAAAAAAAATAATAACTTTGCTTTTTCATTCTACAAAGGCTATGTATAAATCCACTAATTTTTAGTGCCTTAAATTGATTTAATGTCTGGCTTACAATACTGTTGATTCCTTTTTAATTTGATGATAAATGATTAAACTGGCTTATGTGATTTATGTCCGTCTCGCCTCAGTCTAAAACCTCTCTGCCAATCAATCCATGGCTGAATTGTCAGGTGTAACACTGATTTAGCAGTAGGAGGGAGTCTGGCACATTTGATGGCTGGAAGAGAGATAGTAGTGCTCATGTCCTCCCTTAACAAAGGAACATCCTTAACCTAAATGTAGCTTCACATATGAATTTGGTTTAATTGGACATGGACATAGTTAAAGATTTAGGTGCATCAGACCCCACAAACTCCCTGTACATGGCAGTTAAATCCAAAGGTGTTGTGAATTTCCTGTACCTTTTCTTAATAAAAAGTACCACCCTGTGGGATTTTTGGTAAATGTAGTCTGTACATATGGCTCAGTTAAGACTCCAGACAACTCTGGCCATGCATTTCAGGTCCATGAAGGAGTCACATCCCTGTCACAGCTAAGGTTCAAATAATGAACCAGTTCTGTGTGTGTGTGTGTGTGTGTGTGTGTGTGTGTGTGTGTGTGTGTGTGTTTGCATGTGTGGGAAAGAAAAAGAGACAGAAAGAGAAATAAATCACGGCTCTCATGCTGATTGGTAGATGTGTCCACCTGTCCTAACTGCAACCATTATTAAATACACTATTAAAATTATACCACCTTTTACCTCCTTGAAAAGATTTTTTTGGCTTATATCTTTGCATGAGCCGCAAAGGCTATGGCTGAGTACACTCACATAACAGCGTCAACTACCACATAAGTACTGCTTTGGTTTTGAGAGGTACAAAGCTGAACAGTAATTACAGATTAAACTGTGGTTATGAAAGTAGTGGATGACTACTGGAGTTTATAGCTGCTCATAAGTACATGCAAAGAAACCACATTTCAACAGCATGAAATAAAGTCTTTCTTGCCTCCTTTTCCTTATGATTATTATCATGGGTAGTATTTTTATTGTTGTTGTTCTTATTTTGGCGTATTATTCTTTAATATTAAGGATCCGCCACAACAATGAACTTGCATGTTCCTCTCGTGTTTGTGTGGGTTTTCTCCGGGTTTTCCAGCTTCATCCCACAGGCCAAAAACATGATGGATTCAGTGTGAACTGGCTGCTTGAAATCGTCTCTATAAAGCGTGTTTTTCAAAGTGAATGTTTGTGCCCAGCGATGAACTGTCACCCTGTCATGGGTGTTTTTGCATGAAACGTTCTTCCTAAGACAGGAATGGGGAACCTGGCAATGCGAAAGATAATGAAATGAGAGATGTGCTTAGAGATTTTTTTGTAGTGCTGACTAATAAAGACTAAGAAACGTTTTCAAGTCTGTGGTTATTTCTGTAGCTATAGAAACATTTACAACCTATTAAGTAAAATGCACCACTGTCCCGATCAGGGATTTCTCACTTTTGATCTCTAGCTGCACTATTTATTGGTAATTTTTAAACTACAGTTATCATCATATAGTTGTTTCTTAAAAACATTTCTGAGATATAGCATTCACAACAGTAGAAAGTGAGGTCACCAGTGATCTTTGACCATCAAAGTCTAATCAGTTCATTCTTGCAGTAAACACTTGTGTCAAATTTAATAAAGAATTCAGCAATAAAAAGAAAAGATAAGATCTGAGATATCAGTGACTTTAACCATAAAAAGTTAATTAAATAATTTAAGTACAAGCAAATATTTGAATTAAAGCATTCCTGAGATTTCACAAACACATAAAAAATGTGAAAACAGATGTAAAAGCAGAGACTATTCTCAGAGTTTTAAAATCCAGGGGTATGTCTTGTTTCACATTTGAATGCACTCAGACTTGTAATTGTAATGGCTGAAAAGGATGGCAACCAAAGAAAGTCATTAAGGGTACAACAATGGACATTTATCCTCAAATCACCTTCATAGCAAAAGATGGGAGTAAATAACTCACAATATCAAGATAAGACATTAATTTGAACTTATTACCCTAGTACTACGGTCAAATTACAAGAAAATGCAAAAATGTAATACAAGGGCAAATCTCAGTCAAATGTGTCATTTTCCATTTCTGGTAAATCTACGACTTATTTTGATTTGAGATATTTTCGAGTACTATTACTATCATTCACTATCCATACAATATGACGGTTTGTACAGAGTCTACAATTAAACAGAGGTATACAAATTTAGATGCAGCTAAGAGAAATATTTGTGGCACAATTAAAAAAACACTCTCAAGCTGTTTTGGAAATGAACATATGAACATTAGAATAAGGCACTAAGATGTATAGGCATTGGTCCCAAAAAAAAAAGATGTTGGCAGATAAATGCTGTCATTATTTTATGGAGTGCTTTCCATGACAATAATAATGTATTTTTGCTGCTAATGCACCTGCAATGTGATTCCTTGTGTTTCATCTTTTAGTGTGGCATTATGTGTTAAAAGGGAGACAGAGAAAGAATGATTGTGGAAAAGAGGTTAAATTCTTCATGCTGACTGAATGAGGCTGAGCCACATAAGGGATGACTTGGCTGATGTCATATCCTGGAAGTGTTGCCACATTGACGCTATTCTTGGCGATAAGATATACTGTAGCAGGTTTGAAGCGTGTGTCATCTAACAGCCGCTCTGAGTTCTGCCTTATTTAAAGAGCCACATTGTCAAACTATACAACAGATTGGCAAAAAGATGGAAAAGAGCCTGTGCTCGAAAACGCACACACACACACCTCACCCCCCACCTACACAGAGTAAAACCAGGAGAGAATGTAATAGTGCTGTCTTTTTGCAAACTCATGGTTCTCATGCTCCACTACCAGACTGACCACATACATTAGGCAAATTCTCAAGACACACAAACAAAAGCCACAAAACACAGACCACTTCCTATTGGCCAAAGAAAATGGCAAGTTTCAGATACTGAGCACACTACACACACTGATTTCACACCACGTGCACATACACACCCACATGAGGATTCATACTATTCGAGCATGTGAGCTGTACAGAAATGCTCAACTCCACCACCAGCTGGTCTGCATTACCAAACTGTTCAGCTAAATACTAACTTAACCACTCCCATATAGACTTTCATACGCTCACACACACCAAATGAAATCACAGTAAAGAATATCAGCCGTTAAGACTGACAAAGACAGTAGAATACCACAGACAGTAGAATACCATAGGCTGTTTAAAAACAGTTAACTGTTCCAGTGATGAGTTCATTAACATGGGACAAATAGTTCCAACAAAGCTGGATGGTGGATTAAAAAGCTCCCTAAAGAGTGTCCAGGTCATGGTCACAGTATACTGTTAAGCTTTCTCATGTGAAGCTTTCTTTTATCTGTAAGATGACATTGGATTTTATGGTGGTAAAACGTTAAAAAGCTTTCAGATTTGTCTAGTATTCAAGGCAGAAAGTTAGACAAACCATTCATGTTGTTTTAACTAGTCTCAAGTATCAAATGAATGTTGAGAGTACCTTTTAAAACATCCACATCAGGTATTACACAATCTTGTGGTATTTATGAAGCTAAAGTAATTGCCAAACAAAAAATACACATTCTAAAACCTATGTATTTAATTTAAAAAACGGGGGTTACACGTTATTTAGATCACATTATTTGTGAAAAAACAAATTAAATTTAAAAAAAAAATGATAGTAAACAGAAGCATATTTACTAGTGGACATTTAGCCTGACACTGTTAAAATGTAAGAATTCATCCAAGTTATTTTTTACAGGGGTGAAAATTAATTGATTTGAGTTTGTTAAGTGCTAGCAATAGCGCTGTTAATTAAGAACCATATACCAAATAATTTTACATTTAAATGTGAGAATGGTTTTACATCATACTTGAGAGGCTAAAATTTGATAACATAATAGGAATAATAAGATTATAATCTCAAGCACACCATCAAACCTGCTATAAGAAAGCAAGAAAACACAAAATGTATCCAAAATGATGTGACGATGTGATAGTCATACAAAACTGACTGACTGCTATAAATTACGGCTGCAAAAGGTAGTCTTACAGGGTTTTTTTTAAACACATTATACTAAAATTAACCACATTTTACTTTTACTCTAATGATAAATTTTTGTTCATAATTACATATTAAATAAAACTGATGTTAAAAAAATGCTAAAATTATTTCAAATGCAGATGTTTAATTGCATCTCGAAAAGATGGGGAACCAGACTTAATAAGAAATAATACCCCTTTTTTAAAATCTCTATCTGTATCTCTCTGTGTGTGTGTACACACTGAAGTGTATGTAGCAGCAAAATGTTTTGCTTTGTGAATGGGAAGCCGGAGAAGAAAGCAGAAAGAATACATGCCTGGAAAGCACTTATGTCTGTGTAATTGTTTTTGTGGCAGGTGGGTAAGTGGAAGCAGAGGCTTGAGGGGAAGGTCTAAGACAGCCTCCTGTGGCTGGCTGTATGCATATTGGCATTGAATATGCTAAAAGACAAAAAGCTAAAATACTATTATAATATATGTATTATAATATCTAATATATTTTTTTGGCTATAAAGCAGAGTTTATTTGAGTTCACTTCAAGCATCCAGTCCTAATTTCCCCTAAACATTCCTTTTGTTAAAACTTACTTAAAGGAGTTTCAGGAAGGCATATTTGTGTTCCAGCATGACTGTGCAACAGTGCATAAAACACGATCCAGGCTTGCTGGGATAAGTTTGGTGTGGAAGAAACTGACTGGCCGGCAGAGCCTACAGTAGACATAAATCTTATCAAACAACTTTGGGCTGGACAACAACAGGGACTACCAGGCAGGCAATTTCTTCCCACATCATGAAAGTTATTCTGGTTTAAATGGCAAAATTTGTCACAGAGGCAGTTTTAACTGAAAACGGTGGGGCAACATAGGACAGATGTCATAAACGCTCCTGTAGCTGTACTGTTCAGAGGTTCCACTATTTTTCTGTAATCAAGGTATTATCATTTTAGTATGAACATGTTATTGTAATATATTATTTTAGCCAAGTTATCAAATATTTGTACACAATGTCTGAACTGCTGCCACTTGAAAACAAACTGAACTAAACCAGAACAGGAAAAGAAACTTGAGAACAAAGATACACAACATTTTTACAGACTTTAGTTAAAGATTTTAAATACAGAATTTCAAACATTGCTATCTTAAATAGTCCATGTACAAAAAAAGACTACCAGCAAATCATGCCTCACTAAAAATATCAGCCAAATGAGCAAAGTGACATTACTGGATTAAAAAACAAGCTTCTTTTTAGTTGTAATAATACAAAGTACACTGTATTTAATAATTATAGTAAGTTGGAAAACACACTGGAATACTATACATCATTCAAGTCATTAACAAAGTTAATTTGGTCTGCATTATTATCTACAGAAAGTAAAGGAAAAATAAAAATAAGCAGTTTAAGCAGTTTTAAAAGCAGTACCAGAATTGTCCTTTAAAAAATAAATTTGAGATGAGCCCATAATATGCTGTACGTTTATTCCCTCTAAAATCAACATTTTAATCAAAGTATTTCAATTAAAACAATGCCTGGAACGACACATTTACCTTAGTACTAATAAGCAATATCTGCTATTTGGACACTACTGTATGAAGTTTGCACAATGCCATATACATACATCTCTGTATCCATGAGGTATAGTTCCAGACACCTCACTGAAGTCTGTTTGACATCCCGCAGGACAGAACTTACTGTAGAGTGAGAGTAAATAAAATATGCAAGAAATTAGTATTTTAAAACACAAGGAATGTTAAATCATAAAGTAAGTTTGAAAAGTTTTCATTGGTCTAGTCCATTGCATGCTTGAAATTTCAATGGCTTTATGTAATTAGGAAAAACTGCAAAATTTTACTGAGATATGATGACTACCTTCTTTGGTATTATTTCATTGTTTTTGTGGCTACAGCTGTCATTACTCAGTCTTGTTGTTAACAGGTGTTTTGACCATTTGACTGTTTTGTGATCTATTTGGTAGTCTTTCCAGTTCATTCTCTTGGTGTCCTCAAGCACATACATTCCCAAAACAGCACGCACTCAGCCAAAAACCAAAACAATTTTTGTTTTAGACTTTCTGTTTCCGTAGGAGTCACGCTGAGTACATGCTGTTCTAGTGAATATGTGCGCTCACAGACAGATGGAACATAAACTGGAGAGAGCAACTAAAACTGTCACAATACCGGCAAATATCAGATGTCTAAATCCGACATTAGTGGTAAAACTATCGTGAAATGCGTGGATTTTCATTGTAGATCAGATTTAGAAAATACTGTTTTTTTAAACATGCGATATACTTGTCTACATGTTAAAGAGCATAATTGAAAGTTTTGTAACAAGGTAACAAGCAAGGTTTCATACATTTGAGTTATTGAACTTTTACAGTAGTATGCAATAGTTTGTGCACAACTGATAATTTTCATGATTTTTCTTATTAAAATCACTAGCAATTTCAATTATTTGTACCATTTAGCAGACGATCACAGTGGTATTTGAGAAGTTAAATGAAGTTCATAGGATTCACAGAAAATGTGCAACAATTATTCAAACAATAACTACTGCCTGGGCAACATAATGGTACAGTGAGTGGGACTTCTAGATGGTCATGGGTTTGACAGCTGTGCAAATTCCAGTTAAGTTCTTCTCATTTCTGGGTCCTTACACATTTTAACGTGCCAAAAAGAGATTTGTAAATGCTAGATGCATGATGTGTAAATTTGTATGATGTGCAGGTTTGTTAATGTGCTCTAAGATGGTCCTGGTACTTGCAGGCTTTTTCATGTGTTTGAATGGGCCTTCTAAACTAAACCCAGTAACTGTGCTTATACTAAGTGGCTTAGAAAATAAATAGAAAAATATACAGCCCAACATATAACTGTATAATGTGCACATACATAAACACACATACTTCAACCTGCATACCTAAACTCAGCTTCAGTGAAGTCTGTCCCTTTTTCCAAACAGCTGATCATATCTGTGAAAATAAGAAAAAAAAAATATTATGCAAAGTTTTTTTTACACAACTTTTACACAAAAAAGTACAGTAAAGTGTAAGGAATGGGTTGATCATTACAGGAAATGTTTATATTTCCCAATACACTCCCTGTGCATTAATGGGTTTACTGTTGAATATCTGGTTGCTTCACAAAGTCCAAAGATAAAATTGAGAAAAAAAAAAAATGTAATATTTTAATCTATAAAGACAAAAGGTTAGGAAAACTCTAAGACAGGTGGTCACTATATTATATGGAAACATTTTTTCCTATAATATAGTGACCTCCTGTCTTAGATGTTTTGTAACCTTTTGTCTTCATACATTAAAATCGAATAAATTGATCATGATGACGACATTCAGTACAGTGCCAAAACATTATGCCACTGCCTTTTAAGTTTTTTTATCCTTAATTAACTGGTTTTGAAATAGTACGTGACATGACTCGAGGCTTCATTTTTATTCTCTTCTGTTTTCTATATGCCTACAGGCACTCAAATCATGTAACTAGACACATCTGATTATTCCATATGATTGAGTGAAGCTGATGGGAGTTCAGGAAATTGATAGTTTGTATAAAATACTCTTAAATATATAATATTTTTAAGTCCATTTTTACAAAATTTTTCTGAGACGTCAGATTAGCCCACAATTTTACAAAATCAAATCGTCTATTTTGGAGATTATCTTACTATAATCTTGTTTCGGATGTAATCCAGCTCCAGTATAGTAAAATAGCTCTTACTGTATTTTATTAATCAGGTGTCAGTGAGGTAAAATTATGTATTGACCAAAAGCAAGCAGTTAATGGGATGAAACTCACCAACATAACTGAGTTGAAGCCAATCAACAAACATTTTTTTATATTAGAGGTACAGTACTAGTTTCAATCCAGTGGAGAATATATACATTGGTGCAAGAACTTGGTATGTTCTTATTTTTGACTGATTCTGTAATTAATGCATCTCTCGGCAGCGCCGCTAATAAACGTCTGCAGTCTTAATGAGCTAAAAATTCCCTAGAAAATAACGTTATTTCCTGCAATATTAGCTATACAGTATATGTAAAACTTTTTTGTCAGACTACCAGAATTTTGTTGTTGCTTTGGTGAGAGTATGGATCATAATGTTTCATCTTTTTCATCATCATGCGTTTTAGCCAATAAATATAACTTATGCATTTCGTACATCACATTGTAAGACTGCTCACTAGAATGGAGTGTAAGTGATAAATGAATAATATCCATAGCACGAGAGTGTTTTGTGTGTGTGTGTCAGGAAGTGAAGCTGTATCTTGTAGAAGTGTGGTATGATATTGTCCATTACTTAACCCTTAACCCCGAATGACTCAAGCAATTGAAAGAAATATATTGCATGGCCATCAGTGTCAGACAAGCCAACATTTTAAAACGGCCAATTTGGGGGGTTTCTTGTGCAACAGTGTCAAGGGTATACTGATTATGGTGCAATTTGGAAAAAACAAGGCAAAATGGTACTCCCAGTATGCATAAATAAAACCCACAAATGAGATTAGAAAAGGAAATATATAATTATTCTGATTGTATAACCAAACTAAAATATATAACTGGTGCTCAAACCAAAAGCACAATATATGAATACAATAAGTAAATCATCCATATTAAAATACTTTACTACTACAGTAGCATAAAACAATTTCAAACATAGAGAGCATATTTTCTACTGGTTTCTGTAGGTACCCAACAAAATGTAGACCGTTTGGACATTGACTGATGTTATACAGAGACTGTGATGACAGACAGATGCGCCCATTTCCCTCTGATCAGTTCACTTCCAATTGAAAGTGCAGCAGTTTTATTGAGCTTTACAAAGCACTCCAGCTGACATCACTTCCTTTAACTTTACATTTATTAATTTCACTCTTAGTGTGATACAATATCATCAGTCTGCCCTTTCAAAGTGTAATCACAGTGCAAGATTAAACATCAGTTTTTCTCACTCACTCAAAATTGACATTGTTGTTATAATGTTTTAGCTTTTCACACAAAGTTCTAACCAGTAACAATTTAAGGTTAAATATTAACAGAGTAAAAATTCACTTTCTTCTGTAATCAGTAGCATGTGAGGCCCCTCCCTTTCATCTGTACAAACACACAGAATCAGCGTCATGGCAACATAATGAACCTCATGAGAGGTGTAGGCTGAAGCTGACTGCTGTGCACGCATATGACTGTACAACTCTATAGTCTGTCAAATGCTTTTGCTCATCGTAATGCAAGCCCAAAGGCAGCTGTGACTTCTCATTGATTACATGGCAAGTTAATTACATCTGCTGTGTCCTTACTCTTCATGGATTGTTATCATTCAGTAGTACTGGGCAGTTGTAGGCTTGTGGTTAGGGAACCAGCCTTGTAACCTAAAGTTCGCCGGTTCGATTCCCAGTTCCACCAAGTACTCTGGCTGAAGTGCCCTTGAGCAAGGCACCTAACCCCAATTGCTCCCCGGGCGCCGTATAAAAGGC
>JAOUQT010122802.1:0-19169 GCA_025769995.1 Xyliphius kryptos | reverse complement strand
CAGCACAGTGTCCAGAGCATGGAGCAGATACCAGGAGACAGGCCAGTACACCAGGAGACATGGAGGGGGCCGTAGAAAAAAAACATCCGCCGCCTCATCAGGAGCCAGCCCTGGCGTTGTAGGGAGATTATACAGGCACGTGGAGGACACACACACTACTGAGCCTTATTTTAACTTGTCTTGAAAAATTTCCACTGAAGTTGGATCAGCCTGTCATTTGACTTATTTTGTACTTTATGATTTAAAATGATATATATCCTGCATTGATACGAATGTAACGTGGTCAGGGGTGTGCATTATTGTCAATAATGTCATGGCTGGACCCCCTTCCTTTCTGTTTTATAAACATATTTAATATCAGTAGGGTGAGCACTGCAGGCTGTTATTCTCCATCTCGCACTCACTGTCCTTGGCTTTTCTCTCCTCCAGTATGGTAGTCGTATCTCTAGCATATATCTTGAAATGACATACGTCTCCACTACACATGCCCGCACCACCTGCCACCAACCCTGCCTGTCTTACTTAGTCTCTGAAACATCCTACCTGTATCATCCCACTAATGGACACATTCCTATTTGAGTCTGCTTATCACTTTTAATGACAATCGCAACATCTTCCCCACTTCCAGCTCCTTCTCCTACCTTGTGATCAGTGCTGCGGGCTCAGAACTATCCTGCTCGGAACTTTTCACTTATCAATTACAGCTCATTCCCATAACTCCATCATTTTTTTTTCTTCACCACATTCTCCATTACTTTGTCCATTCCACCAAAAATATTCGACCTCTACTTAACCTTTTTGCCATCCTCTCTCTTTTGTGCAGTTTTCTGTTTAACACTTTAATCAAATGCTCACCAACATATTTCCAGCTATCTACTCTTACAACAGGTCATATTATCAATGATCATATTCTAAGATTGCAGGATTTGAATACTAAAGCTGTAAATAACATTTCTTCTATCGTCACCTGTCTAATAAATGATTTTTGTAAAACAAAATTAAGAAAATGTTAAATAGAAATTAAAGTGTCCACTAGACATTAAAAACACTGGTTTTGAACAACATATTTATTATGTTCCTTTTTGTGATTGTACATTTTCTACATTTATAAATAGTCAACTTCCAACCTTCTAATATATTTTAATATATGATTACTTTATTTAACTCCAGTTGAATCGTGGATCATCAGGGTGAGTTGCAGATGAAATGGTGAAATGCATCCAGTTTAAAAGTTTTTCAGCTACTAATTTATGCTTAGAGGGACGTACTACACATTTACACCTTATAGTAGGCGATAGACGATTTGGGATGCAGCCCTTGAGGATGTACTGTTTAATATTTTTGCAGAATTGATGTTAATAATGGCTGTCACTGTGGTATAGTGGTTAGCATATTCACCTCCCAGCACCAGGTTCTCCGGGCTAATTGGCTTTTTTAAATTGTGCCATATTGTGTGTGTGTGTGTCTGTTTGTCTGTGCTCAACGATGAATTGGTGCCCTCTCTTGAGTGTCTGCCCATTTCCTAAAATGTTTTCCCCTTAATGTCCTAGTAGAGGATTCAGCAAGAGATGATAGTTGACATCTGTATTATACTGCATCAAAAACATCTCTTCTCAACTCAACATTACCATTTATTCATTATCTCGCTTAATCCTCTACGGGGTCGTGGGGTGGTTCCTCATGCCCATTTAGGAAGGAACGATTCGGGTGTTGGGCAAATACATCAGGACAGGGCGCAAATCTATCGCTGGGCGCACACACACACACACACACTATAAGGGGCAATTTAGATCATTCCATTTACCACTAAGTCACTTCATCATTACCAATGTGGGACAATTTATACTTGACAGTTGTGATCCCCAAAGTTTTTTAAAAGCAAAGAGCACACAACAGTCTGCATTAAGTGATTTTATTTGGTGTGGCACTTCATACGTATTAGAAGGTGTAGGTTCCAAGAATTTGAAGGGCCAGAGCTTTACTCATCAAACCCTTTCTGTAATTAAAGCAAGAAAACACAGCTATAATGCAGTTTGCAGTGTGGTGAATATTAGATTTAAACATTTCCAAATCCACATGAAAGCATATCAACACACCTTTGGTCCTGTTTCACGGCTCTTGGTGCGCAACTTGTTGACCTGACCCTCAGCAATGTCAGCCCTTTCAACAGCTTCATCTAACTCATGCTGAATTTTACGGAATTTTCCAAGGTGAACATTAGCTTGTTCTTCCTATGATATGAAAACATAACATGCATTTATAGAATTGTATTACCATAAGAAGTTTTGTGGTTGATAAAGGCACTTACAGCATCCTCAGCAGCTCTTTTATAAGCCTTCACTTTAAGTTGAAGCTTATCTACAAGATCTTGAAGACGGGAAATATTCTTGTGGTCCTCTTCGGTCTAATGGAAACAAATAAATAATGGGAAATAGTCAAGAGTTCTGAGTTGGTTTTCTTATTTAAATGTTATATGAACATGATTGATATTAAAACAAACCTGGTAAGAAAGCTCTTTAATGCGACGCTCATATTTACGAATTCCTTTTACAGATTCACTGCTCCTTTTCTGCTCTCCCTCCAGTTCATTCTCCAGCTCTCTTACCTGACATCAGTTTATTAAAGCATGCATATGCAGAACAATATTATTGGATGTAATTTTAGTTATAAATATTCCATAGCATTTTAGTGATTTTTTTTCAGTACTAATTAATAAATATCAATTTAATACATTATATACTGCAATATTTTACATATTATTCTGTATTATATATAATTTTATATAAAGAAAATTGTTATACATTTTTCTCTGTATAACTTTAAAATACTTACCCTGGCCTCAAGTTTCTGTAGTTGTTTTTTGCCCCCTTTCATAGCAATTTGTTCTGCTTCATTCAGCCTTTGTTGCAAATCCTTAATTGTTTGGTCCATATTCTTTTTCATGCGCTCCAAGTGAGCGCTTGTGTCCTGCTCTTTTTTCAGCTCCTCTGCCATCATGGCAGCATCAGTGATGGCCTTTTTAGCTTTTTCCTCAGCGTTTCTGCACTCTTGTATAGAATCCTCTACCTCAGCCTGAAGCTGGCATGTATCCGCTTCCAATTTCTTTTTTTGGTTTAAAAGACTAGTGTTCTGCAAGTTGAAATAGTCAGTGAATAAACACCTAAATGCATTAATTAACAAGTGTTTTAAAGATAGTAGCCTAGTAAAATAAAATTATGTCTTAATAAATATACAAATTCTAAGAGTTATTTTAGATAAATATTTAATAGTCACAACATCCCAAGGCAATGAAGGTTAAAAGCCTTGCATCGTTACACCCTAATCACTTAGATATCACACCCTCAAAGTTCATTTATTTATTAATTATCTTTCACTTAATTCACCACGAAGGTCGCAGGAGGTACCCCATGCCCATCTAAGAAAGAATGTTCCAGGTGCTGGGCAGATACACCCAGGACAGGGCGCCAATCCATCGCTGGGCACACACTCACACAGCCACACACGCAAACACACATCATATGGGGCAATTTAGAGCATTCAGGTTACCTTGAATCCATGTTTTCAGACTGTGGGAAGAAACTGGAGGAAACCCACGCAGACACGGGAAGAACATGGAAAGTCCACCCAGGTTGGGATTCGAACCGGGAATCCCAAGCGCTGAGAGGTGAACGTGCTAACCACTAAACCACTGTGCCGCCCACCCTCAGAGTTACTTTTAATAATTTATTAAGCCACTGTGGCTCTTCCTGTCGACATTAAGTAAATAGATTTTAACAAAAACTGTGATAGTACAGTAAAAAAATGTGTACATAGCAGGTCACAGCCATCAAATATATGTATCATTGCAAATGGAACAAAAATGTGGGGTCTTTGGATGATTTTTGAGAAATCATAAACATGAAAAAATGCATCACCTGAGAATGGAGAAGCTGGACCCGTTCAGAGACATCCAGCAGTTCTTGTTCTGCGAGTTTACGTACTCTCTCAGTTTGCTCTAGAACATTTCGGAGTTCTTCAAGTTCCCCCTGCAGCAGAGCATTACGCCTTTCTGCTATGGCAGCATTCTCCTTCAGATCATCATTGGCATGTTGATAGTCATCAATCTGAAGCTGGCAATCCTGTAAAAGAAAATATTATTCAAGGTGTTTTTTCATGTAAATACAGTTACAAGTTACATAACATTACATCACAGCATTCACAGTAAATCTTGCCTTTAAATTGGAATGAAGGATCTTTAGCTGCTTCTGAGCTTCTGCAGCCTGTCTATTGGCTTGACTAAGCTGAATTTCCATTTCATTGAGATCCCCTTCCATCTTCTTCTTTACTCTAAGAGCCTCGTTTCTGCTACGTGTTTCTGCCTCCAAAGAGCTTTGCAGTGTGTCTATGATCCTCTGTGAGTTTCGTTTTGACTGCTCCAATTCTTCATCCTTTTCAGTCAGCTTGCGTTCATATTCGGCTTTTATTTGACTGAGTTCCAGTTGCGCTCTTAAAATCTTGCCCTCCTCATGTTCTAAAGATCCCTGTCAGATAAAAAGTAATTTTATTGTAAAAAATCTTTTTTTTTTTATAATCTATAATCAAATCTTTGCTCTTAATCATTTACCTCTGCCTCCTCTAAGGCAGCTTGGATTTCAGCTTTCTCTTGCTCCAGCTGTTTACGAGCTTTTTCAAGTTCATGAACTGTCTTGCCATTTTCACTTAGTTGCTCGGTTAAATCACTCATCTCCTCTGGAAAGAAAGTGTATAAGGATTTTAATAAATACCCTTATATAATACAATACATGTATTGATTATATTTGTCGACAAACCTTGAAGAATTTTATTCTCTCTTTTAATAGTCTCCAAGTGATCCAAAGATTCCTCATAAGAATTTTTCAACTTGAAGAGTTCAGTGCTTAGGGATCTGGATTCCTTCTGAGAGCTTTCAAGCTCGCACTGTGATTCCTCATATTTCTGCTTCCACTCAGCAAGGATCTTAAAAAGAAGGGTTGCATTGGTTTTTTTTAAATATCACGTGTAAAAACATGTAAAAGCTCAGACTGGGAAACTAAAATTATAACCGTTTAATAGTAATATTTAATATATTTCATGATTGCAAATACTATGAAAGTACCTTATCAAAATTTCTTTGCTTTTTATCTAAAGCTGCAGCAGCTGCATTGGAGCGCTCCATATCTACCATAAGATCTTCAATCTCATTTTGTAGTCTGTGTTTGGTCTTTTCAAGAGAGGAGCATTTGGCATTTACTGCTTCCACAGCTTCTTCAGCATCCTGTAAACGCTGTGCCAATTTCTTCCTGTTAGAAATTTTTAAAAATGATTTAAGATTTTTGTATATAAACATTTTGAGTAGTTGTTCTAAAATCACAATGTTAAAAATGGCATTTTTAATTTATATAGATATGTATATTTGTAGTATGTGTTAAAATCTTTCAAATAGGAGCATGTTGTAAAAATCTTTTTTTTAATACTAAAGTTACATATTGTTATTCCAGCTGAAACAAAAAAGGATGCTACAAAACTATATATGTCTGCAGCTACAAGAAATCTACAATATGTTAAAAATCTGGTTATTTTAAAGACATAAAAAATGTACAGTTTTAGCTACTTGATGTAGAAGATTAATCTAACTTAATTTTCTAACATTTTCATGGATCTAAATAGTAATTGAAGTTCTTGTATTGTTGTGATTAGGAATGAGTTAAATAGGCAGTTCCACTTATAATATTATCTTGCTGTATGATTAATGTAAGACAGCTTCTTATATAGATTATGTGGCTCTAAAATATACATCACAGTTACAGCATACGCAGTGGTATATTCAACAACAGGACATTTTCCACCAAAATTTAACTCTTTAATTTAAGTCTTATTTGATTGTATTTCATTTTTAATCAGTGTACAGAAGAGATTATTTAATGTCTTATTAAAGGCACTTCCTCCACCTTTTAATGATAAAATTTCTCAAGATTTACACAAATGGACCAAAGTGTCCCAAAATCTTACTTGGCCTCTTCTAGTTCTTCTGTTCTCTGGATGGCATCAGTTTCATATTTGGTTCTCCATTGTGCAACCTCAGCATTTGTCTTGGTAAGACTACGCTGTAGCTCAGCTTTAGCTTCTTGCTCCTCCTCAAATTGTTCCCTGAGCAGATCTGCATCATGTCTAGAAGACTGCAAAGCATGAGCTAAAGCATTCTTGGCCTACAGGAATCAAAATATAGGAATAGTTCAATAATTGATATTAACATGTACCTCAAGTTATCATTTTCTTATTTGTCAATCCACATTTTTTTTTACAACATATCAAAGAAATTATCTGAAAATAAATAGCAAATTAAATGCACGCAAACACGTTTTTAAACCGTTTTTTTCATTATTGACTCCAGCATTGGCACTTTTTAAAAAAAATAATGTTTGGTAAAATTATCTAGTATATTATCTAGTTTAACTAAACCTAAAATAGAGCCCAGGTCTGTTGTTCAATCCTATTTTTAACTGAAATGTTGCCATTAAATAATGTATGTAGGACTCAGATACACTGTAAATAAATTACAAAAATAATAAAATAAAATTTTATATGTTCCGAAACACATATGGTTATTTTATGATTTTAAATTTAGAACCAAAAGACCTTTTTACCATTGCATCAGTTTAATTTTAAATCCTGTGTTGACATTTCAGAATTTTTGAATTTACATTTTTGCAGTGTTGCAAATCTCCAGTAAAGAAAAAATAGTTGAATCTGTGATTAAAAACCTAAAATATTTGGGAACTATTTTAGCCTAAGCTTTTAATTAAAAAGTTCAACTATCAAAACGTGACAAATATACATAATTTCTGACATTAAAAACTAAATAAAAGATTTCACCTTGACTTCTTCATCAAGTTGCCGTTTTAAATCTTCGATCTGTTGACAGTACGATTGTTTTCCTCTGGTTAGTTGAAATACTAATGATTCCTTCTCTTCTATCTGTCTTGAAAGTTCATCTAAAGAATTTAAACCAAACTCGCAATTATGAAATGTACTGATTTGTGTAAAAAAAAAGAAATAAAATAATTGTTAGTTTTAACCTTACCATTTTCAGCCTGAACTTTTGCCTTCTGAGTTGAAAAATCATTAAGGCCTCTTTGGTTTTCATCACATTTGTTCCGAAATTCATTCAGTTGATCCTCCAAACTCCTGCTTAATTTCTCCAGATTAGTCTTTGAAAAATTAAATTATAAATGTAAACTGTGAAGTCATTGGCTCAGAGATTACAGTGCACACAAAGTTCATAATACAAGCCACACATCATTTATTAACACTACATTTAATTTTTTTTTTTAAATAAATCACTTGTTTTGAGAAATTGTTTGTCGCTTTTAGATAAACAATATTTTCTTACATACACATACAAAAATCAAACAAAAAATATAATTTATAAGTGTTTAATGCTTAACTGTGTAATTATTATCTAAATATGGGCCTTAATTCAAATTCTCCGATATTATTGTTACTGTACTATATTTTACTGTAGTTTATAAAAGCATAGTTGTACCTAACATTCGCAGTGCTGCGTTTGCAATTTATTTCTACATAAACATTTCTAGTATATATGCTTAAAAAAATTACCTACTTTAGATTTGACCATTTGTTCCATGTTGGAGACCACGTCATCAAGCTCCAGTTTAAGCTCACTCTTCTCCTTCTCTAATTTTTGTTTTATTCTTTGCAGGTTATCTATCTGCTCACTGAGTTCTGCTACACTATCAGCTTGCTTCTTTCTTAGTGTGGCAGCTGTGGCTTCATGATGCAGAGTGGCCTCTTCAAGGTCTCTGCGCAGTTTCTGAAACTCCGACTCTCTCTTTTTGTTCATTTCGATTTGGGCAGCAGTTGCTCCTCCAGCCTCTTCCAGCCTTTCACTTATCTCTTCCAATTCTCTTGCCAAATCGGCCCTCTGTTTCTCCACTTTGGCTCTGGCAGCTCGTTCTGCCTCAAGCTCTTCCTCTAGTTCTTCAACTCGAGCCTGCAATAGTAAAGAATATACATTACATTTGGTCAATTAGCAGACGCTTTTATCCAAAGTGACTTACAAGTATCCCAATTAATAGTTGGAGTCAGAACACAGGGTAACACATTATTTCTGGAGGAATGAGGGTTAAGGGCCTTGCTTAAGCACCCACATTGGTAACATAAGTAAACCCGGGATTTGTTAGCCCAACACCTTAACAACTGAGCTACCACACCATACAATTAGTGCAGCTGTAATGGATCTGACACTATTTAAGATTTTTCCTCCTAAAAATATGAAAATACCTGCAGTTCCTTGATTTTCTTTTGAAGCTGCACAATAATGGCTTGTTCATCTTCAATTTTACTGTTTAGCTGGTTGATTTCAAAGTCTTTCCTAAAAAGCAGACAGTGATATCAGTATAAACAGCACAAAAATACATTGAATGAAATATGTTTGATTAGTCTTACTTTTTAAGACGCTCCTCCATTTGTTGCTTATCATTTTCAAGGTCCATAATGCTTTCTTGGGTCAACTTTAAGTCACCCTCCAGCTTTCTCTTTGCCCTTTCAAGGTCCATGCGAACCTTTTTTTCTTGCTCTAAAGATCCCTCCAGCTGTTAAAAAAAAATACTCAAACAATAAATATGCTGCTGTTTTATATGTGACTATGTTAATATTTCAGATTTGCTTACATCATCAACTTGCTGTTCTAGCTTGACTTTGACTTTGGTGAGGGTGTTCACTTTGTCCTCCTCACATTGAAGGTCATCCAGTGTTTGCTGATGAGCTTCCTGAAGAGCTTTTTTCTCCTTTGTCAGCTTAGCTATGATTTCATCCAGAGCTGCCATTTCCTCTGTGAGGTTTTTAACCTAAAAAATCCAAAATATGTATTTTTTAAAGATAAAAAAATTCTCCAGCTTTATTAATGTTGCTTGAAAGAGTTTCTGTATAAAGTTGACAAACCTTATTTTCTGTAGCATGCTTTTCCTTCTCCACTTTGGCCAGGGTTAACTCCAGATCATCAATATCTTTCTTGAGCTCAGAGCACTCATCCTCCAGCTTTCTTTTCTTAGCTGTTAGCTCTGCATTCATTTCCTCTTCATCCTCCAATCTCTCAGTCAGCTCTTTTACTTTTGCCTCCATCTGAATTTTGTTTTTAATCAGCCCTTCACATCTTTCCTCAGCATCACACAGATTGTCCTGTTCCTGTTTCCCACGTAAATTTAGGCATAAGTTTAATTTATGTTTAAATTTCATCCTTGTAAACCTTTTTAAATACTATTTTACACCTACTGCTTGCACTTGAAGCTGGAGATCATTCTTCTCTTGAAGAAGTGAGACCATTTTCTCCTCAAGCTCCTTTCTACGGGCTTCAGACTTGGCGTAAGCTTCTTTGAGTTTCAAGAACTCCTCTTTCATATTAGCCATTTCCTTTTCTGCTTCTGCCGATCTCAGTAATGGTTTAATCTTGAAAAAAAGCTTCATCCAGGGCCAGTTCTTGACACTCATAAATGCACGTACATTCCACTGTATAACAAGCAAGGCATCCCTGTTGTAAAGAAACAAATAATTAATCAAGCAATAAGCAAACTTGGAAAAAAATTTTTAAAAATGTAATTAAAAAGGCCTACCTGCGTTCCACCATCTTCTGATATTCACTTCTGGAAAGAAGGCCACGGGACCGAGATTGAATTCCTGTAATAATTTTAGACAATCGCTCATCTCTCATTTCCTCCAGCTGACCTAAGAGGCCTGCTTTGAAGAACACCTGAAGTGTATGAAATAATGCTTATAATGTCTTCTTTTTATTTAAAAAGCAGGTATAGAACAAGTGCCCAAAACATAACATTTACCTTAGTGTGTCCAAACCTGTACTGCTGGAAATCAATATCAAGAGAAGCCAAAAGCTTTTCAGCTCCCTTTTTGCTGTCAATAAACTGCCCTTCTGGAATTGCAGATGGGTTAAGGATGCGATATCTGTAGAAAATCATCAGAATAAACATTTGTCATACATACATGGGTTTTGTCATTATTGTACAGTTAAAAAGGCCAAGTACCTCTGCTTAAAATCTCCATAGAGGATTCTATTAGGAAACCCCTTCCTACAGATCCTGATACCTTCTAGGACCCCATTACAGCGTAGTTGATGCATGACCAAGGGATTGTCCATTGCACCTGGTGTCTTGGTCTCATTGGGAATGATACAGCGGACAAAGTGAGGATGAGTTGAACGCAGGTTTGTCATTAATTTGTTCAAATTTTCCTGTCATTAAAGAACACAGCATGGATATTACATATAAGTTGGCAAAATATGTTTTTAGAATTTTTGGTCACAAAAAGCTGACTTACCCTGTGAAGAGCAGACACTGTTTGAAAAGATGAGCCTTTCTTTTTCTTTTCTTTTTTGCCACTGGCACTATCAGACATAGCTGAAAAAAAGTTGTAATAAAGATGGCCACTTTAACAGAGAATATATGAATATTCAGAATATCTGTATAAATACATGGCATTATACAGAACTTGCCAATTAATTAATAAAAATTACCCCAACTAAAATGAAGACAAAAAAAGGGCAATAGAAGAAATAAAGTGTTCTAAAGAAGTTGTATGTAACTTCTAAATAATTATCATAATACAAAACTAAAATGGACAATATATTATTACTTACAAGATTCTGCACCAGCATAGTTTACAAAAAGGTAAGACAACAGCTTCATTGATGATTTTTGGTAGAGTCCAACTACAGTTTCATTTAGTGGATCCTTGTTTTTCACTAGCCAGTTGTTGATATTGTAATCCACAGTGCCAGCATAGTGCACAAGGGCAAAGTGAGCCTCTGCCTTTCCTTTGACAATCCTTGGCTTTTGAAAGTTGCCAGATTTTCCTAGGTGGTTGTCATAAAGCTTTGATTTAAAGGTGGCATCTGTGGCTTTAGGGAACATGCATTCCTCTTCAAGGATGGACATGATTCCCATTGGCTACAACAAAATATTAAACATATGAATTTGTTTACTGATATACTGACCTGATTGTTAAAGGGTTGTCATGGGTTGTCAAAAATGCACCGCTAAGTTCTAAAAACTATTTGAGAGAAACAATACATTTGCTGTATCACTGGTATTTACATATTAAATAATACTAAAAGTTCACCTTTTCAATCAGATCAATGCAAGCTTGCAAGTCCATGCCAAAGTCAATAAATTCCCATTCGATGCCTTCTTTTTTGTACTCCTCTTGTTCCAGCACAAACATGTGATGATTGAAAAACTGTTGCAATTTCTCATTTGTAAAATTAATGCAAAGTTGCTCAAAGGTGTTAAACTGTAAATACATACCCGAATGAAAACTTATTTTGGTGCAATCTTTAATATACAATACACACATACACTCAGCAATTATATTTATTTCTTTTTTCTACATTTACTGTTTATCTTATTAGTTCCATTCGTAGTTTTACAAGTACAGACCGTCTATTATTGTTTTTTTTTCTGGATATTTAATAACTGGGCTACACTTATTTAGTCCTATTTACACTGTTCTATAATGGTTAAGACTCACACAGGACCACAAAAAAGTATTATTTGGTTCGGAAATAATTATCAGAGCTGCTGTGACGCTGATGTGATAATGTGTGGTTAGTGTGTTTTGGTACAAGTGCATCAGACACAGTAGTGCTGCTGGATTTTTTAAAACACTGTGTCCACTTATTTGATTAAACACATCTATCTAATTGCACCATCTTGTAGATGTAAAATCTGAGAAAGTAACTCATTTGTTGCTACACAGTTTATGGTAGTTATCCACTAATCTCTCATCAGCGCTGACAAAATGCTTTATTGAATGTTAATGAATAGACATTTTGGTTCATTTGAACCAGAAACATACTAGCTGTGAAGGTTGTGAACATTAGGTGTGTTCTCTGAACACAAAAATGATCTGGACAGTGTACTGTAACTAATAATTGGACAGTGTAACTACTAATAAAGTAACTAATAAAGTGCCTAGTAAGTGAGTATGTGTGTGTCTGTGTTACTAAAATATTTAAATTACTTGGTAAAACTTAAGAAATTGCATTGACAATACACATTACATAAAATGTAACTAAAAGAGTGTCAGATTATTTAGTACTTACATCAAAAATTTCAAACCCAGCAATGTCCAGCACACCAATGAAGTACTGACGTGGCTGCTTTGTTTCAAGTGATTGGTTGATTCTCACCACCATCCACAGAAACATTTTCTCATACACTGCTTTAGACAGAGCACCTACAGCATAGTTCACCTGAGGTCAAAAGATAAGGAAGAGACAAAGTAATAAATACATCATTTTGTTTTATTTGATTATATTTGTTACTTCTGAAAAGATTCATTAACCTGTTGAACATTTTGTCCTTTGGTCACCCACTCATTTCCTACTTTAACTCTGGGGTGACAAAGCCCCTTAATCAGGTCAGCAGAGTTTAAGCCCATCAAATAAGCCGCTTTGTCAGCGTCTAAAAGGTGCATAACATTCATAAATAGCTGTAATTTATATAGTCATTTTCATCTGTATAAATTTTGTATTTACTGCTATGCATATTGGGCTATGCATACCTTCAGTTCCATCTGCTTCGGCCTGTTCTTCACGCTGCTTTTGTTTGAATTTCATGTTACCATAATGCATTATGGCTCCAGTCAGCTTGTACACTGAGTTTTTTTCTTCTTGTGTAAAACCCAATACATCAAATGCACTCTGAAAACATCAGGGTAAATGATTAGCAGCTAAAAATAACACACACACACACAAAAAAAAGCAGCTTTTTTCCTACAAAATAACTGTTGTATCATATATATATGTAATAAAAATGACCTCAACATTGACTTCTGTGGAAACATAGTTGTAACATTCATTCAAATAAGACCTAAACCAGTAAAATACAGAGAATGTTGTACGCTACTCCCAAGTCAGCTCTCTTGCCATATTATTGTGACCCTAAAATATATTGTTTGTTAAATGCTAAATATCATTTTTACATATAAAGTAGTCATGCATTAAATTGGATATACCAAACCTGTTGTAAATCTAAGACTTACATCAGTCGCTATTAACTCCTCTGCATCATCAATAGAAGCCACTGTGGTTTCACCCTGAGAGATGAATGAATAGTCATAAGGGTTTTGGGTCACCAGTAGCATTTCTGCAGAGCACAATCATAAAATACAAATGTTTATAGAGAATTACAAAACAAGCTGTATGTATATACTGTATATATATATTTTGTACTTGTACTAACCAAGGATCTCAGGTTTTTTGTTTGACAATATTTGGTAAAAAATGTGATAGTCTCTCTCAGACTTCAGCTGAAAGATCACACGAGACTTTTCTAGCAAATCTGAAAAAAAAGGATTAAAATGTGACAATAACATTTTAATTTTAATTTCAAGATTCATTTAAACTTTTTACAAATTCTTAAACCAGACACTTTTTTATTTTCAGTAGTGACTGCTTGGTTTTAGCACTTTTTGTACTGTTGGAACAGAAAAAAATGTCATTTATGGAACTCCATTTTAATGTCACATCACAGGTCGGGCATTTCCAAATATTTGTGTGTGTGTGTGTGATAAGAGATAGGTAATTACACACATGTTTCAATGTCAGCAGAAGCTAGTTTTCCTCTGGTGTCAAAGTGAATTCTGATGAATTTGCCCTATGGTGGAAAAAACAAAATTTAAATTAAAGTCCTTATTAAACTTTATGCTAATAAATGTTTGATTTAACAAGCATTTCATTACAAATCTTGAAGAATTGTCATTTCTTATAGTCTTGGCATTGCCAAACGCCTCCAAAGCAGGGTTGGCTTGGATGATTTGATCCTCCAATGTTCCCTAAAACAATAGTAATGCTTACAATTATTATTTGAAATACGTTAAATCTTTGCTTATAAATACTGTTAACATATTTATTTTAGATTGTTATGTACACTTGTGATAAAAGTCGATGACAACCTTATTTTGAGCTGACTGGTCCTTCTTTGAGCCACTTGCTGCAATGCTGGCAAAGTACTGAATGACCCTTTTGGTGTTTACAGTTTTTCCAGCTCCTGATTCACCTCTATGTAAAAAATCAAAAATATTTATTAAGTTTCTTACTCTCGACTATATATTTATTTGATTTATTTTTAATCTTAAACATTAATTTTAAGATAATGTTAAAATTAATGGGGGATGTTCCCTACACCCATTCAGGGGAGCACATTTTGGGCACTGGGCAGATACACCCAGGACACGGTGCCAATTTATCGCTGGGATTTTCTCAAAACAATTTAGAAAAAGTTTAGAAGCAATAGTTCTAGCCTCTTCTTGACCAGTTGAGAGTCGAGCAATCAATGTGCATGCTATCCGTCAGGTATGAACTTGTAAAGATAAGCATGAATGTATGAACACAACTTTTGATCAAAAGTAAAATAAGAATGAACATAAAGACGAAAAAATTTTGGCTTGTATAAATTAGTATTTTGAAAAAAATATCCAATATGTTAAGTCAGACGAGGCAACATTTTGTAAATTTAAATCTATTTATTCTACTAAAACAAGACTTTATTTTGGGTTTTTTTTTTGCTGATATTCTTGTATAATATATGTATTTGCATGATTTTTTTCAGACATTTGAAATGGTATTTTGTTAATTTCTGTTAAGACAAAATTTATGAAGATTGCTTTTAAATAGAGTCATCAAGACTGTTGTTACTTTGTCCAGGCAAAATCATCAAAAGTCAGATAATTTGATGCTTTAAGACCTCTGTAAACATATTAAATATTTATGTTTATGATATTGTTTATGGCTGTTATAAAAAAAGGAATTGCCCTTATTTCTAAAGTTTGGAAGTTCTCTTAACAGAGTAAGCTATTTAAACAGAACAATCTTAATTTATACGCATTTATTAATCTGCTGTGTGGGAAATTCATAGACCCTTCAGATCATCAGCTAATTTTATAAAACAACTGATGCAGCTTTACTGTATTGATTGCGACATTGATGTCTAATAGAAAAATATGCCTAGAAGTCCAGACCAGACATCTAAACCATAAACACACCCTTTGTAGTTATTAACTAATTATAGGATCAGTACATCTACTATATATTGTAACGATAAAAAATAGATTTGCATTTTCAAGACTAGTGCATATGTTCCAGGGTGATGGTGAGACAACAGTAGGGAAAAACAATGAAAAATACAAAATTATGACTTTTTAGTTACTCACGTGATTAGGATTGACTGATTTTCACGATCTTCACAAACAAAATAAAAAAAATTGTTAAATTTTGTAAAACGGCACTTTTCATAATAATATTTATGTTGCTTGTATTTGTATATTTTATCATAATAAATATGAAAATACATGAACATTTTTATTTAAATATGGTTAAAATTGTACAATTAACTAAAATCTTATCTCATATCTTGATTGCTTAAAAGAAACTGTATTGTTTTATAAGCCGCTTAAAACAATTAGCCAAAAGAACTGAAAATAAATACATTAAAAACTGTAATAATTGTATAAATCATCATAAAAAAACCCTATTCTAAATTTTTAAAACAAATATTTAAATTTAAACATCAGTGATGGCATGGCTATATAGTGGGTTGCACCGTTCTTGCACAGTAAAGATTAGATTAGATAAGAAATTTGTATGTTTTTGCTTGGATGTCTGGTTTAATTTCAGAGTTTGAAAGCAAGTTTAGTCAATTGAATTATAAATTACAAATATTTAATTGCCCTTATATGTATTTATGTTTGTGAATTCATTTGTCTATTTATCCTGGATGCCTGACCATTGTGTTTTCCTATCTTTTACCCATTTAGTGCTAACGTCCCTAATCAGGATAAGCCACTTCAATATGAACGCAACAGAATATAAATGAATCACTAAACAAGAATTAGTTTATCATCCTAATGACAGCACAATCTGTTCATAGAATAATTTGTAATGAATATACATCAATGTTTTAGAAATATCTGTAATTGCCATGACTGTAATTTACCTGCTAGCATATACTGATAGGCATTGTCAGAAATTGAGAATATGTGAGGAGGTGCTTCACTTCTTTTCTTGCCCCTATAGGCTATAACTACTTCTTGATTGTATACTGGCAGCCACTTGTAGGGGTTGACAGTCACACAGAACAGCCCTGAATAGGTCTTTAAAAAAGATGCCATTTGTTAGATTAAAAAAAAAATGAATACATGCATTTGGTAAATATAATGCAAATACAAATATGACCTACATAGATCATCCATGCTGCATAACGCTCTTTGAGGTTAAACAGCACAGCTGGTTCATGAAGAAACGTGAGCATAGCCATGTCTTCAATTTTATCAAATTTTGGAGGATTCTGTTGCAGAATCAGGCTGTCCTTAAAAGTAAGTGTCTGGAAAAAAAATAGGGCTGAATTTAAGAAACAGCCAGATTTAAGTGAGAGTGACATTGTGATTTGAACTGACCTTCCCTGTTTCCGTTTCTACAGTCACTTGTTCGCCTTCACGGCTAATGACACTGGCCTTAACAAACTCATGCACAGGATCAGGCACAAAACATTCCTTCTTCATGTCAAAAACACGGGTCTGTGCTTCCAAGCGTTCCCTATCAGACTTTCGCAGAAAAGGGGCTGCAGCACCAAACACTGATATTTCTGCATCTCCCATGATTTTTCTAAACAAATGCACAAGACTGATTATCTTTCAGTCTATCAGCCGTAGGTCAATAGCGCAATGGTGTTGTATATTTTAATTGTTTAAATTATTCTGTATTACAGTTTTGAGATTTAAAACAGCAAATGATACCTACTGTTTTCCTTAATGTCCTGATAATGGATAATCTGTTCTTGTTGTTTGTTCCTTGATGAAAGAAGTCACATATCACAAATAAGCCAACAAGTCTGATTGTATGAATTAGCAATAGCTGAGAAAGTCATATGATAAAAACATATATAGTGAATCATTAAATCCTTTAACAAACTTACCAAAGACAGCTCTGTTGTACTGGTTTGTAATATTAGCTTCTACTGGGACAAAGATTAAATTTATAGGTTCCACCCCTCTTAAAGTAATGAGGTCACACATACGCTTTAAGTACTTCCAGAATGCACAACCTCAAACTCTTAACACATTAGTTTTAAATATTTTGGCTGAACCCCTGGAATGTTTCCTATCTGACATGTTCTTGTTTGCAGATTGCCTGACCCTTCACCTATCAGACGCTTTTTATAGAACACAATTTAAAATAACCAACAACACTTAAGATGGCAGACAGAAGCGCATGACATGATTAAGTAAATATTACCATAACTTGTATGTATTGATGATTATTTTTTTGTAAATGTAGTGTGGATGCAAGTAGCTTTATGTTGTGTGAACATTTAAAACGCATCTTATTTTGATTGTTAGAAAGTATAAAGATTTAAAATGTGAAGACATACTAGTCTACCTAAATTGGCATTATTATTTTACTAATCATTTTCCATTCAATGGAGTTCTTATCCTCTCCCACAATCCAAACGGTGGTAAAGCAGCTCTATCACTCTAATTAAGATAGAAAAGGAATGACCCTTCCTGTTGAGTTCACTTTGTTAAAATTTAAATTAAACTTTGTTACACTGCCTAATGGGACCTCTAAAAATTAAACTAAACTGAACATAGACTGATGTTTAAATATTCTAGTAATCTGTAGTTTGTGTCATATTTTCCTCACGTGTATATTGTATTTCAACATCGCTTTGTACTATTATTTAAAAATAAATTTGTGGTTGCATTATCAATACCATTATTATTGCATTATTTTATTTCCATTTAATTATTTAGCAGAACCTTTTATACAAAGGTACCTACAACTAATAGGACTTTTTCTATTGTGTTAATGCTATGATAGTGGCTGTGGAAGGTTAGTGGTTAGAGTGTTGGGCTATTAAGCTGAAGTTGGAGATTTCAAACCCTGAGTGCGTTTGCAATGTGAGCCCTTAGTGCTTCAAGGATGCTGTGTCATGGCTTTCCCTGTACTATAACCTAACCATCAAGTTGGGATATTTGTAAGTTCTTGGGATGAAAGAAAATCACCTGTTAAAAATATTACAAGAAGTCTTAAATGCAGCAGTTATACAATATAAAAAATGTTTAAATGATATAAAATATTGCAACATTTAATAAATTATCAAAAGAGGCTATAAGAAGACCAAAACTCAAAAACAGGAACACGAAACATAATAAAAAAAAAAGATCTAGATAATATCACGAATTGCATAAATAAATAGCATGTGACTGGTTGTGGAATGAATGAAAACACAGTTCAGACAGACTAATAAGACATAACAAGGAAGAAGGAACTGGAATAAGAGTAATTAGGAAAAACCCTAAGAATGCAGAGCATGAACAAATGGAAAGAAAATGAGACATGGCATAATTAAAGCACATAATACAAGAAAAACAGGAATTTTATTGACCTAGTGTTCCAGTACAATGGTATGCAAAAGTATGGGTTATAAATACAAAATACAAAAGTTATAAATCATTGGTGATATTTAAGAAGTTAAATGAAGTTTATAGGATTTAAGTGTGCAATAATTATTCAAACTAAATTAGGCAGGTGCAAAAATTTGAGCACCCTTG
This sequence comes from Xyliphius kryptos, assembly GCA_025769995.1. NCBI lineage: Eukaryota > Metazoa > Chordata > Actinopteri > Siluriformes > Aspredinidae > Xyliphius > Xyliphius kryptos. The sequence continues at coordinate 533 of JAOUQT010122802.1, read as the reverse complement.
CTGATTTATTAATTTAAATTAAATCTTAAGCACTAATAATTGGGGGGAAAAAAGTTTTAAGCTAATTGACCCTACATACCCAGGTGAATCCAATAACGAGAAAGGGTTAAGGTGGCCAATTGCAAGTTTTTCTCCTTTTTCCATCTTCTCTGAAGTTTGGCAACATGGGAGCCTCAAAACAACTCTTAAATGACCTGAAAACAAAGATTGTTCAATATCATGATCTGGGGGAATATTACACCTTATATACTTTATATATGACTTTCTTGCCACGATTATGCCTTTTTGCACAATTTCACATCTTTTTTTTCTTTTCCCCCAACATTTGCTGCTTTTGGGATTCTTTAGTAGAAATCGGTCACTGTAAAAACACTATTTACTATTTATTATTATTACTTCTGTTACTAATTATTTACTATTGTATATTATTATTTTATTACCTACTTACTTCTTCTTCTTCTTATTATTATTATTATTACATATTATCTTGTGTATTTGTCTTTTTACATATATATTTTTATTTTCAAAAAATG
>JAOUQT010122607.1:0-19173 GCA_025769995.1 Xyliphius kryptos | reverse complement strand
CGGTGTCTACAACCCACACAAGTTGCTCAGGTAGTGCAGCTTATTCAGGATGGCACATCAATGCAAGCTGTGGCAAGGTTAACTGTGTCTTTCAGCACAGTGTCCAGAGCATGGAGCAGATACCAGGAGACATGCCTGTACACCAGGAGACATGGAGGGGGCTGTAGAAGAGAACATCCGCCGCCTCATCAGGAGCATGCCCAGGCGTTGTGTGGAGGTCATACAGGCCACACACACTACTGGGCCTCTTTTAACTTGTCTTGAGGAATTTCCACTGTTGGATCAGTCTGTCATTTGATTTTCCACTTGGATTTTGAATATGATTCCAAATCCAGACCTCAATGAGTTATTAATTTTGATTTACACTTTGATCATTTTTAGTTTTTTTTTTTGTTCTCAATGCATTCCAATATCTACTAAATATTTTCAACCGAAATATTTTATTAATTGAGATCTAGACAGTTTAGTGTTCCTTTTATTTCTTTGAGCTGTGTACATCATTATGACGTCAGTAGAAAATAATTATTAGCATGTTGCCACAGAGATGCATTTTAAATACGTCCTTCCTGCTTTGTTTCAATGTTCCCCCAATGTTCCCCTCTTGTTCCCTGCATTTTTCTCCCATGTCCCCCCTCATGTTTCCATTAATAATGGTATATATTATTTAATATATAAATATGCACATAACCTACATTAATTGTTTTTATTTAATGGTGAATGGTCTCGTGCTGCACAGTGCTTATTTGACTGATCACAGTTGATCTTAATGCATTTTATTTTTTACTCTTTAAAGAGTAACTGTTCTATGTACAGAGTGCTGATCACAACTGCTATAGTCTAATAAACATTGTGCAAATAGAATACTGATTCTGTATAAATATTTTCTTGTTGATTTATGTGAAATTCCATATTAAAATTAGTAACTGTTGAATTGGATTTAATCGTATGTGGGGAATACTTAAGTTTCGAAAATGATCAAATTGTCGGCTTAAAGAATCGATGTCAGATCAAATCGTCATAAAGACTCCAATTTATTTAAATCGATGCATTGATTATGCAGCCGCAATTTGATGCATTGATACATCTGCAAGAGTAGCAATTAATTTGTTTATATTACAGCCTTTTTCTGTCCTTTCAGAGGTACACATAATTCAGTGGGGGTGCTGTGGGAGTGCTACCTCTTCCAAATTTCTTTATAATTCACAAAAGGAAAAAGAAAGTAAAGCATTACACTCTCAATATATTCAAAATAGCACTGGGGATTCCCGGTTTGAATCTTAATCTGGGTGGATGTTCTCTCCGTGTCCGCATAGGTTTCCTCTGGGTTCTCTGGTTTCATCCCACAGTCCAAAAACATGGATTCATTGACTGCTGTAAATTGTCCCATATAGTCTGTGGGCACGTGTTATGACTGTATGCCCAGTGTATTGGGCGCTGTCCTGGGTGTATTCGACCAGTGCCCTAAACTTCTTCCCTGGATGGGCAAGGGAATCCGACCCCCACGACCAAAGTAGAGGATTAAGTGAAAGATAATGAATGAATTAATTAATAAAAATACATTTTCATGTTGATTTATTTAAAACATAATTGATTTCATGTAAAATATTGAATATTGGATCGTATTTTAATCATATCGTATCGTGGGGAAGAATAAAAAATTATCAAATCGTCGGCTTGAGGAATCGGTATCGGATCGAATCGTCATGAAGGCTCTGATTTACAGTCTTAGTGAATAAGTAATTAATCAACAATTGATGAGTCAGCGGATACATGGAGGTCATCACGGCGCGGCTCCCGCTGGAGGATCCGCTGGACGAGCGCTCCTGTCCCGAAGCCCCGCCGCCATGATTCCGGTGGATTCGGGCTGAAAGTGCGGAGGGCAGAGGGTCTGTTTTAATGCAGATTTCTGTTTTTAATAGTAACCGCGTTTCTTTAAATAGTGGTTAGAGAACGGAGAGGCTTTGAACGGCGTAGTCGTTTCCCGGAGAGGAGGGGCGAGAGGAGGGCGCTCTGCGGCAATGCAGATCCCGGTGTGCTGCAGTTCACCGATCCGGACCTGCTGCTGGAGGATGTGGAAGCTAGAAAACCGAACCAGCACCGTCCGTTTTCGGTACCGAGGACGTTTTTAAAGGATACTTGGATCAAGGCTCCGAGTAAAGACGGAAAAAACGAAAAGCCGGTATTTTGGATCTACCTCATATTTACCACATATTTATCTCAAGAGTTACCTCATCTTTGCCTTAAATCTTAGATTTTCCTCAGATTTGCATCTTATTTACCTCAGATCTCATATTTACCTCAGTTACCTCATTTTTACCTCAATTGTATCTCAGATTTGCTTCAGTTACCTCAGATTTACCTCAAGAGATACATCAGATTTACTGCAGATCTCAAATTTGTCTCAGATTTACCTAAGATCTCAAACTGAGCTCAGAGTTACATCGGATTTACCACAGATCTCACATTTCTCTCAGAGTTACCTCAGATCTCCAATGTACCTCAGATTTACCTGAGAGTTACCTTAGATTTACCTTAGAGTTACCAGAGGAACATTAGATCGACCTTCAAGCCGTGTGGACCACCTATGTTTTACAATTTGTAGCCCGGACTTCAGGACTTCACTCTGATTGGCTGATTTTGGGATTTTTACAGAAAGTAAAAGGTGCAGCATGTCGGGTGAGGTTCGCCTGAGGAGGCTGGAGGAGCTGGTTCTGGACGGGCCTGTGCGATCCAGCGGTCAGTGCCTCAGTGTGGAGACACTGCTGGATGTGCTGGTGTGTCTGTACGACGAGTGCAACACCTCTCCTCTCAGGCGGGAGAAAAACATCCTGGAGTTTCTGAAATGGGGTGAGAATGGTTCCCACTTCCTTCAGTCACGTCGCTCAGGTGAATCAGGAGCAGAGTGACTCAGCTGATCCCCGACACACAGAGCAGAATTACCCACATCATGGCAGGACATCAGAATGCACTGCTTTGAGTGGTGCACCAGGCTGGAAACCCAGAATTCAGCTGAATATAAAAGTCACTGCAGGATCAAGAAGAGTTATGAACATGGTAGAGATAGTAACTTTATTATACATCAGGGACTTTTGGGTAAAATGTTTGAGAATACATATTGTAGTGTTGTCTTATAATAAAGTTTCAGGTGGTTGCAGTTGGATATGGTGAGATGTTCAGGTGGTCGAGGTCAAATGTGGTGAGATATTCAGGTGGTTAAAATTTCAATGTAGTTAGATGTTCAGGTAGTCACTGTTGAATGTGGTGAAATCGTCAGATGGTTGAGGTTGGATGTGGTGAGATGTTCAGGTGGTTGAGGTGTTGAGATTTTCAGGTGGCCAAGGTTGGATGTTGTGAGATTGTCAGGTGGTCGATGTTAGATGTGGTGAGATTGTCAGGTGGTTGAGGTTAGATGTGGTGAGATTGTCAGGTGGTTGAGGTGTTGAAGTGTTGAGATTTTTAGGTGGTCGAGGTTGGATTTGGTGAGAACGTCAGGTGGTCGTGGTTGGATGTGGTGAGGTGGTCGGGTTTAAATGTGATGAGATGTTCCGGATGTTGAGGTAGAATGGGTTGAGATTGTCAGGTGCCCAAGGTTAGATGTTGTAAGAATGTCAGGTGGTTGAGGTTGGATGTGGTGAGATGTTCAGGTGGTCGAGGTTAGATGTGGTGAAATGGTCATGTGGTCGGGGACGAATGTGGTGAGATGTTCCGGATGTTGATGTAGAATGGGTTGAGATTGTCAGGTGGCCAAGGTTAGATGTTGTGAGATTGTCAGGTGGTCGAGGTTGGATGTGGTGAGATGTGGTAAGATGGTCATGTGGTCGGGGACGAATGTGGTGAGATGTTCAGGTGGTGCTGGGAGAGATGTTGAGTGTGATTGTCAGTGTTGAGCGGTTTTATTATTAATGAGTGAACCCGTGTGAATTGTGTCAGGGTTCCGTTGCAGCTCCTGAGAGTTTGAGTGAAGGCCGGATATCTGGACCATATTTACTCTCATTTTAGGACTGCAGCACTTTTGCTGTTTATAGGTTCCAGATGTCAGTCAGAATACTGTGTGTGTGTTGAGTTCTGCACCTTACCTGAGCTAATTTGGATTGTTTACAGCAAAACCCTTCACCTCCATGGTGAAGCAGCTGCGTCTGCACAAGGAGGATTTCGAGATTCTGAAGGTGATTGGTCGAGGAGCATTCGGAGAGGTGAGAAGACCTAATGTAGCACACCCACCGGTCACTTTATCATATTATGACATCATAATAAAAAAAAAGGAAGATCCTGACGGGCACTCAGCCTGGTGGGTTTGCATTTCGTCACCTCATCGAGTGAACTTCATCAAAATCACTAGAATTTAAATACATTAAACTACCTTACTACATCTCACCATGATCTTTATCCTATGCCTGTGCCCACAAGCACATGGACCCCGCGTGGAATCATCTACAAGAATTGTGTTTTGCTGTCACTGATGTCAGTTGTTGTGTACAGGTGGCCGTTGTGAAGGTAAAAAACTCTGACAAAGTGTTTGCCATGAAAATCCTAAACAAGTGGGAAATGCTGAAGCGGGCAGAGGTGGGTGTGTCTGCATCACGAATAGTGGGTCCACAATGTGTGATGGTTCAGTCACTGTGTTTGTTTACATTGTGCAACTGTTTCTGGTTGGATGCAGACGGCATGCTTTCGGGAGGAGCGCGACGTCCTGGTGAACGGGGACAGCCAGTGGATCACCACGTTACACTATGCCTTCCAGGATGAAAACAACCTGGTGAGAGCCTGATCGTAATAACACTAATGCACTGTTACCACGGTTACGAGTACTAACGTGTGGGCACCTGCAGACAACCAGTACTAGGACTTTGGCGGATGGTCCTCGCTTTCTCAACATTAGTTTCTATACAAACTACCACTTGAACATCTCATCACATCCAACCTCGACCATATCCGGCCATGACATCCTGACAATATAACCACGACCACCTGAACATCTCACCCCATCCAACATTGACCATCCCACCACATCCAACCTCAACCACCTGAACATCTGACCACATCCAACCTTGACGACCTCACGATATCACCACATCCAACCTTGACCACCTGACCAATTCACCACATCCAACCTCGACCACCTGACCACCTCACCACATCCAACCTCGGCCACCTAAACATCCAACCTCGACCACCTGACCACCTAAACATCCAACCTTGCTCACCTGAACATCTCACCACATCTAACTTCGACCAGCTAAACATCTCACCACATCCAACCGTGACCACCTAAACATCACAACCAGCTGACCATCTCACCACATCCAACCTCGACCACCTGAGCATCACAACCAGCTGACCATCTCACCACATCCAACCACAACCACCTGAACATCTCACCGCATCCAACATCGACCACCTGAACATCTCATGACATCCAACCTCAACCACCTGAACGTCTCACCACACCCATTTTTGACGACCTCACGATCTCCACATCCAACCACGACCACCTGAACATCTCACCACATCCAACATCAACCACCAAAACATCCAACCTTGACCACCTGAACATCCAACCCCGACCACCTGACCATCTCACCATATCCAACCACGACCACCTGACCATCTCACCACATCCAACCACGACCACCTGAACACCTTACCACATCCAACCTCGACCACCAAAACATCCAACCTAGACCAGCTGAACAATTCTCCACATTCAACTACGACCACCTGAACGTCTCACTACATCCAAGATCGACCACTTGACCAACTCACCACACCCAACATCGACCACCTCCAACCTTGACTACCTGACTACCTCACCACATCTGACCTTGACCACCTCACCACATTCAACCTCAACCATCTCACCACATCCAACCTTGACCATCTGAACGTCTCACCAAATCCAACCTTACGATCTCCCAACATCCAACCACGACCAGCTGACCCTCTTACCACATCCGAACACAACCCCCTGAACATCTCACCACATCCAACATTGACCACCTGACCACCTCACCACATCCAACATCGACCACCTCACCACATCCAACCTTGACCACCTGAACATTTTACAACATTCAACCTCAACCACCTGACTTTGTTTATCATTTTGTTCTTTAATTTGATTTAGCCTTTTTGACGTTTTTAGTTCGTCAAGTGGCACCTCTCTGGTGATGTCACTATTTAAACTCCCATGGAAGTGTAGTAGATTAATGACATCATGATGCAGATTTACTGAGTTCCTGTTCTTCTGTCAGTTCATTATATATTCTTTCAATTTTTTGCTGAAGTTCTTGGTGATGGATTATTACGTGGGTGGAGACTTGCTGACTTTGCTGAGTAAGTTTGAGGACCGTTTGCCTGAGGACATGGCTAAGTTCTACCTGGTGGAGATGGTTCTCGCTATTGACTCGGTACATAAGCTGCATTATGTCCACCGGTAAGCTCCACCTTCCCCTCACTACATCTCTCAGACATGACCATCATACCATATTACCAAAAGTATATGGACACCCTTAGGACGTCCCTCCACATGGTATTACCTGCTCTGGTTCTCATTTCCTCAGAGATATCAAACCTGACAACATCCTTCTGGACGTGAACGGCCACATCCGCTTGGCGGACTTCGGTTCCTGTCTCAGACTCACGGACGATGGAACGGTGGATCTGTGCTTCCACACACAGCCATTACGTTCTTGCGGGTACCTGTTATCATTATGCTTTGTCTCATTATCAGGTTCAGTCTTCGGTGGCAGTAGGAACTCCAGACTACATTTCCCCTGAGATCCTGCAGGCGATGGAGGATGGGAAGGGGAAGTATGGTCCTGAGTGTGACTGGTGGTCTCTGGGGGTGTGCATGTACGAGATGCTGTATGGAGAAACCCCCTTCTATGCCGAGTCATTGGTGGAGACTTATGGCAAAATTATGAACCACAAGGTAAAGATGCTGAAACTCTATTACTTGTTATGTGGTGTGAGGCATAAGGCCTAAGGTGTAATTCATGATGTGTGCGTGAGGAGTAAGGTGTGAGGCATGTGGTGTGTGAGGCATAAGGAGTGAGGTGGGAGGAGTAAGTTGTGAGGTGAGAGGTCTAAGGTGAGAGGAGTGAGGTGTGATTTGACCACCTAATTTGTTTGAATAACATGTAATTACTCCTCAATTCCTGAAGAGGTATCGGATGAATATGAAAAGGAACAATTTAATACTATTATACATAATGTTTGCAGTAGCTCCTCATTTCTGCACCTCCCGCATTGCTACTAGCAAAACAAAAGATCTCAGACGTTCTTTATAAGTTTGTGTTGTAGTTCCTGTTTTATAGGTTTGGTTACCCCTCCTACAGCGGGAGCATAAAGAGGAAGACACTTCCAAGGACCTTCACCCACTCTTCGTTCCATTTCAGGAGCGCTTTCAGTTTCCCGCGCAGGCATGTGACGTGTCCGATGAGGCCAAGGACCTGATGCGACGGCTCATCTGCTCCCGCGAGCACCGACTCGGGCAGAACGGAATCGAGGACTTCAAGATCCACCCCTTTTTCTTGGGCATCGAGTGGCACGGCATCCGTGCGTGTGAAGCGCCGTACATTCCCGAGGTCAGCAGCCCCACTGACACCTCCAACTTCGATGTGGAGGACGACTGCCTGAGGACTTCTGTATGTGGATCTGGGTGGGGGAGGAGCTATTTATCAAACTTTACGTTAATGAAACATTTAAATGGTAGTCTCTAATGCTGACAGGACACCATGCCCCCCGCTTCCCACACCGCCTTCCCCGGACATCATCTACCATTCGTGGGCTTTACCTATACCAGCAGATGGTGAGGGGGCTCTGCTTTTCTGATTCAACTGTGCACACTGTTCTGTTTGTAGCCTTAACACCAGTGTGTTTGTGTGTTTAGCACTCTGTCCGATCGGGGTTGCCTCCGGGAATCTGCAGGATCTGTGACGGTGGATGAAGATATCCAGAGAACTCTCGATGATAGTTTGGCGTCTGAGGCGTATGAGCGAAGGATCCGTCGTTTGGAGCAGGAGAAAACTGAGCTCAGCCGAAAACTACAAGGTGAACCACACAACACCCAGACGCATGTACACACACATATAGAGAGTGTGCCAGAAGTATGGATACACCCTGATAAAATGGAAGTGGTTGCTGATATCCAAGGGTTCAATATATAGGGCAAACAAAGTTGGGCTCAAGGGACACCCCTGCCCTGTCCCTCTCTCCAAGTGAATTGTGTGCGACAGGTGACCATTTATCCTAATCCTGGCTGTTGGCATATAGTTTAGTGTCCTAATGTACGTGTTAAAGCAGTCATTAAAACTAAATCTCGTAAGTATCTTGTACAGTTATTCCCAACCCACCGAGTCATGGCCTTTTCGGCGTCTTGGCTGACCAATATTGCTTAGGTTTTAGCTGATGTTATATGACTCATCACATAATGTTCCCCTTAAATTGTCCTCTGTCTGCCTATTTAGTACAAAGCCTGTTTGGTCCAAATCTATTAGTTCTGTAAAAATGGTTTCCAACCGTTTTGATAAAATTGAATCAAATAATTTGTAATCAACAAATCATAATTGAGACCCGATATGGGTCTATATGAAATTCTATTTTTTTTGTCCTTACCATCTTTTTGAATAACAAATGATTGCTGCCCTCCATGATTTGGTGGTTTCTCCCATTTTTAATGTATGATTGAAGCTGTTGAGCATCATGGGCATACTTTCTGGTCTAAATGTTTTATACCATTCAGATGGATATCCATCAGAACCTGGGGTTTATTGTTTTTTAATCTCAAGATCACTTTATCCAATTCATCCATCCCTATCTCCGCCATAAGTTGCTCATTCTGTATCGATCCTATCGATGGCACATCTAGTGAATTTAGAAACATTTAGAATTTAGAAATGTGTCAAATTTCTTGTTTAAGCTCATTTATCTGAATCAATAGTGTTGGGAGAAACTTCTCCATTGTCATTATCTTTTAAATATGTATCAATTGTCTGTTGTACCTGTTTCTTTATTGTTTTGTCATTTACAATGCTTGTGTTCAGTGTCCAGAGAGATTTTTTTATTTGAGTATTTAATTGCATGATCAGAGATTTGATCGGTCTCACCTATTTCACAGTCCTTTATTTAATACCAATCGGGTTTGTGAACAAATAATAAATTTGTGAGTAAACTAAATGTCGAGGAGAATAATAGGTAAGTTGCTTTGGCAATCAGTAAGACCCAATTCGTTAGCATTCTCTGAACCCATTTTTTCTTTTCATGCGATTGGATGTGTCTAACTTTGGTTGAAGTTGAACTCCCCACCCATGATTAAAGTTTCTTGTGTTTCTCTTACAACCAAATCAAATATTTTCTTAAAGAATATTTTTTTACTCCCTGGGAAGCATATACATTAACCAGGGTTACTGGTCCTTTATCTATTTTTCCTTTTACTTGAACAGATTTCCCCTCTGTATATTTCACTTGGTATACATATTCAAAGTTTACTGTGTTAGGCACCAGTATAGCTTCACCCTTCCTGCTACTGGATTTATGACATGAATAATATTTTTTTGAAACCCCAATGTTTTTCATGCTCAGTTTTTTTATGAAAGCACTCTGCATGTTCACGTTTAAAGCAGTTCTTCCCTAACTGGTAAAGCATTCCAACTGTAACAGGCGCAAACAAAAAGATTTGGATATATTATTATGTTCTCTTATGCGTTATGTTTAATACACCCGAGTCAGACCCCCGCAGCTGAAGCGCTTAAAGCTCGGCATTTTATCTTTTATTTGACCGCGATCCACTGAGCGCCTGTGCCGATTTGCACCTGCTCTCTCCCACGTTGCCGTTTTCCATTGTTTGTGGCAACGGACTCTGGTTCCTTTTCATTAACTGGGAAGGTTCCTCTCTTCTTTAAGTCTTTGGCCGCATCCGCAGCGTTTTTGGAAACTTTAGTGCCAATGTTGTATAACACCTTCAGTTTTGCTGGATGCGGCGATTGGAAGTGAATGCCCTTAGACTTGAGCGCTCTTAGCATTTTCCAGATCTCGGGGTGGGGGGGTAATCTTGATCGAAGTAAATTATCTTGCCTTCGTATTGTGTGTTTTTTTTTAAAGCGGTGTGTAACACCAACTCTTTTACTCTGAACTTAAGGAAACAAATCAACAGAGATCTTGGGGGTGCTCCTGAGGGGGTTTTGGAGCCAGTGCACGGTGGCAGTGCTGTATGCCCAGGACTGTGTCTGCTAGTGGCAGTCCGAGTTCTGATCGTATCTATCAGTCGAGTCACAAACTCCAGCACACTGGGCCCCTCGGCTCCCTCTTGCACTTGCACGGAGGTTATTGCTACGTGAACATGCCTCTAGCTCTGTAAGCTAAACTTTCAGGGTCTCAGCTGTTTCTACCGACTGAATAAGAAAATCCTTTGCAATTTTCTCCCAGTTTTCAATGTCACTGATGCTGTTCTGCCTCCGTGGATAGCTCTGTAGCTCTGTAGCTCAACCGTGGATCTCTTGAGCCGCTGATTGATTTCTCCCCTTAACTTGTTCAGTTCGTTTTTCATGTCGTTACAAAGCGTGAGGCGAAAATCGTTCAATTCACTTTTAAGGTCATATCTAAGCACCCAAATCTCGGCTTGCATAGCCGACATAGTTACTTCTGTGTCGCCATCATGTTCCCAACGTTCCCCATCCTGACGTGTCGTCGGGCGTCGCCACTCTTTCGCACTTTGAACTTGCTTTACTTCTTGTTTTTATTTGTGTCTCCCCTTCCATATCTGCACTTTTTGTATACAATAATGGTTTATAAGGGGGGATTTTTCCCTTACCGGCCGGGAGCAAGAGTTTTAAGCCGCCATTAGTGTCAACATCGCTTCTGGAAGTCCCCCTCTGTAATTCTGAAGGTATATCACTGACGCAAAGTCTTCTGCCACTGTCCTGTGCCCCTCATCTACAGTAGTACACTATTTAATTAATGTCACAGAGCTGTACTGAACACCACGTGCATTGTAAGATAGATAACATGAGCTGCCTAATGTTTTATAGCTTGCATGGTTGAAATTGCTCTCCCTGCCAGTCATCATTCAGATCATTTCTGATAAGCAAAACAAGCTTTACATAATTCTTAGCAATACTCAGCATTTAACTGCAGATGTGTATTCCTTTGATCTTAACTGTCATCTTTATTATTAAACATTTAAAAATGTTAAATAACGATGGTAAGCACCTGGACCACACACAAATAACTCTCCAACCAGATAATATTTTAACGTTTGCTGTTTTTAATGTTGTATAATACTGCTCTTCTGTCGTAACTCTGTGGATATTTTTATATACCGTTTATTTACCTGCTACCTGCTAATCGTATGTCCTGATCAGAAGAAGAAAACCACTTTAAACCGAACCTGCTGCAGATGCTTAACTCTTCAATTTAGTTTTCAGAGCCTTGAAATCTCCTCACGTTTTTGTTGAGAGCAATATTAAGCACAGCATACTCATGTAGATGGGATATTATAGTTATTCCAGTGCAAAAGCACAGGAACCGATCCAGGTGACAAGGGTCACAAACACACACTGGAAGAATTTGTGAGTGTTAAATTATCTCTCCTGATTTCTTTACTTCTGAGTCTTTTGTAGATGTGCGGAAGCTTAGGTGAGAATTGAGAGCCCATCAGTTAATTTGTTTTAAAGGTTAATCTAACAATTGTTTTTCGAGATCAGACGACTAATCTAAAAACTATTAGTCTGTGAGTGTATTAGAAATGTCCAAATAATTTCTCCAAAATAATAAAAATACTATAGCAATATTTTTTTTTAATTTTCTTTTCTTAAAACATAGTATGTGCTCTTACAGTGCACCACCTAATGGACTAACCCTGAAAATTTCACATTATTTTATCTTCTAAAATGTAAAGGTCAAAAAAAAGAAAAGAAAAAAAAGCAATAAATAATAATAAAAAATGGACAAGTTCAATTGAATTAATTGATAGCGAGCCAGCGCTCGCTACAGAAATTAAAGGAAGTGACGTGTGATGTATTTGATGGAAAACATAGCAATAACGGCGCTACCGTTATTCAGCTTCCAGCGCTGGTTGCTCAGATTCTGAAAATATAGATAGAGGAAAAAGATAAATCTGCAGTGACGGAAGAGAGCGCCGTGTTAAAGAGCCACCAATAAAGTTCGGAATTCCTTGGGCCCTTGAAAACCGCTTGTGTTTTTCCTTTACTTCTTTACATGGCCATATTGTTGGAAAAGCACCTTGTTTGCGTAGGGCGGCGGCGCTGACGAAAAGATTGCGAACATGTGCAGCCAATATACTGCAGGAAGTTCATTGTTGGTATATTGCACCCCCTTTAGGTGTTTAAGTAAATTACTTCCACACTTTAAATGATACATTGCCCCTTGTCTATAGATAAATTCCATGCTTTCCAAGGGCATAGCCGATCATGCAAAACTTCGATGCATGGTTTTGCATTTCAGCCTTTAAATTTCAGCCTTGTAGGTACTTGCTAAGTGGAAGAATTGGTGATGAGTCAGTGAAAGCCTTGGCATTTATTTACAGTTACAGTGGTGTGAAAAAGTGTTTGCCCCCTTTCTCATTTCCTGTTTTTCCTGTTTGTCGCACTTAATTGTTTTGGAACATCAAACAAATTTAAATAGTAGTCAAATACAACACAAGTAAACACAAAATGCAATTTGTAAATGAAGGTGTTTATTATTAAAGGAGAGAAAAAATCCAAACTTTCATGGCCTTGTGTGAAAAAGTAATTACCCCCCTTGTTCATCTGTGAAACTGGTTTATCACACTTGAGTACACTTGTCTCTAGCCACACCCAGGCCTGATTATTGCCACACCTGTTCTCAATCAAGACATCACTTAAAAAGGAAGTCCACCAAAAGATCCTTAAAAGCTACACATCATGTCAAGATCCAAATAAATTCAGAACCAATTGAGAAAGAAAGTAATTGAGATCTATCAGTCTGGAAAGGGTTATAAAACCATTTCCAAAGCTTTGGAAATCCAGCAAACCACAGTGAGAGCAATTATTCACAAACGGCAAAGACATTCTGTGGATCAATAAGACAAAAGTTGAACTTTTTGGAAGGTGTGTGTCACAGCAAGTAAGACTTGCTGTAATAAGTGGAACTATAAATTCTGCTGTCTATCAAAAGATCTAGAGGGCGAATGTCCAGCAAGATGAAACAAACTTGGGTTCTGCAGCAGGACAATGATCCAAAACACACCATCAAGTCCACCTCTGAATGAATGAAGTAAAACAAAGTTAAGACCTTGGAGTGGACTAGTCAAAGTCCTGGCCTGAATCCTATTGAGATGCTGTGATATGACCTTAAAAAGGCCTTTCAAGCTTGAAAACCCTCTAATGTAAGTCAATTAGAACAATTCTGCAAAGATAAGTAAGCCAAAATTCCTCCAGGAGGCTTTAAAAGACTCATTGCAAGTTATCGCAACCTTGGTTGCTTTTGTTGGGTGGCCCTAACAGTTATTAGGTTTAGGGGGCAATCCTTTTTTGGGGCCTTGACGGTTTGTATTTTTTTCACCCTTTATAATATACGCCTTTATTTACAAATTGCATTTTGTGTTTACTTGCCTTGCTTTGACTACTCTTTCAATTGGTTTGATGTTCTGAAACACTTAAGTGTGACAAACATGCAAAAAAACAGAAGATGAGGAAAGGGGCAAACATTTTTTTACACAACTGTATATATCTATGTTCAGTCAAGAAGCTGCTACTGGACAAATAGGAATTTGCTGGTAAAGTTGTGTAGTCGTTGATCCATTCATCATGACTATCTGCTCAGAACCGGGCTGGCTGAAATGTTCTACTTCTCCATGCTTTGCACACCGATGTGGCTCAGCATTCTTACAATAATGGACTCAAGATTCAGTGGGAGAAAAATGAATTTGCTTGGAAGTTCCCTTGGTTCCTGTGTCTCACATTCACCGTAGCCTAACCCGTCAAATGGCATGATCAGGTTCTGCTCATATGACCTTGATTGAAGCAGAAGTTCTAGCAGTTTGCCGTACCATAACATCCTGGTGCCATGGAAGTCCCAGCAAGTTTATTCCAGGTAGAGGGCCATTATCCAAGCGTTGTACATTTTCTTTTTGGCATGAAGTTGCTTAGACTTTCTTGTCACTGTAATTTTTCCTTCTGTGTTAATCGAGATCATATGTCAGCAGAACCTGATCGCTTTGAATTTGCTTCATTTGATTTGTTTTGCTGAGTCATGTTACTGAATTGTCTTACTGAAACGTCAGGTCTCTGAATTGCATATGAGTCATGTTTTTTCGAATCAGCTCTCTGATTTACATGTCAAATTTCTGGCTTTGATTCAGCTTTTTGATTCATGTATCTGAGTCATGACCGATTCATTTTGCTGAGTCACAATTATGAGTTTATGTATTTGAGTCATGTCTGTGAACTTTCTGATTTATGTGTCAAATTCATGGCTTTGATTCAGGTTTTTTAATTCATTTGATTTGTGTTGCTGAGTCATGTCACTAAGTCACAATGGTGATTCATTTTGCTAAGTCACATCTTAAGGTCAGGTCTCCGAATTGCATGTGAGTCATGTTTTTTAATCAACTGATTTATGTGTCAGATTAATTTAGGGTACATACGGTGGCTTAGTGGTTAGCACATTCGCCCCTCAGCGCTGTGGACACCTGGTTTGAATCTTTATGTGGGTGGAATTCCATGTTGTCCGCGTGGGTTTCCCCCAGGTTCTCCAGTTTTTTCCCACTGTCCATAAAACATCGATTCAAGGTTAATTAAATGTTCTAAATTGCCCTGTATAGTGTGTGTGTGTGTGTGCCCAGCGATGGGTAGGTACCGTGTCCTGGGTGCATCTGCCCTGTGCCCAAGATGTTCTTCCCTGGATGAGCATGTGGGGAACCTCATCGCGACCCTAGTAGAGGATAATGAAAATAATGAATGAATAAATGAATTTATGGCTTTGATTCAGGAGTTTTATTCATGAGTCATGTCTCTGATTCGTAACATTGATTCATTTCATCGCGTCAAATGTTTGGGTGAAGTCTCTAAATTGACTGGGAATTGAATGTCATTTTTCTGATTTATGTGTTAAATTAATGGTGTTGATTCAGGTTTTTGATTCATGTTTCTGATTCATTTTGCTGAGTCACATTTTTGGGTCATGTTTTGATATGTTTATGAGTCATGTCTTTGAATCAACTCTCTGGTTTATGTGTCAGATTCATGACTGTGATTTAGGTTTTTGATTCATGTATGTGATTCATGTCTTTGATCTGTGGCTAATTCATTTTGCGGAGCCACATTTTTTAATCAACTTTCTTGATTGTCAGATTCATGGCTTTGATTCAGGTTTTTTTTTATTTATCTGAGGGTTAAATTAATGGTGTTGAGCCAGGTTTTTGATTCATGTCTTGACTGATTTATTTTGCTATGTCACATTTTGGGGTCAGGTCTCTGAATTGCATGAATTGCATATTTTTGTATAAATTCTCTGATTTATGTGTCAAATTTACAACTATTTCAGGTTTTTGATTCATGTCTCTGAGTCACGACTCTGATTCATTTAGCTGAGTAATTTTCTTTGGATTTGGATTTGAGTCATGTCTACTCATGAGTCATATTTTTGGGTCAGGTCTCTGAATTGCATGAGTCATGTTTTGAAATCAAGTCTTTTGATTAATGTTTCAGGTTCTTTGCTTTGATTCAGGTTTTTGTTTCGTGTATCTGACTCATGTCTGTGATTTATGACATTGATTCACTTTACTGAGTCACGCCATCAATCCCGACTCTCGTTTCAGAGTCTACACAGACCGTTCAGGCTCTGCAGCACCCCGACTCGGATTTACCAGGTAGCTACATGGAGGTGGAAATAAGAAGCCTGAAGACTGAAGTCGACCTACTGAAGAAGCAGTTGGCAGGTAATGTGCAGATGCTCTTGTAGTGGTTTTTAAATTTCTAAAAAAATATTTCTGGACACTTACCCGTCTCTCAGATTCAGGGCAGCTGGAGGAGGTTGGTGGTTTGCGCCGAGATCTGGAGAATTCCTCCAAGATCATGAAAGCGCTGGAGAAACAACTGAAGGGGGTCACACAGGACAAGGACAGCCTGAATAAGGTGCACATTCTGGCTGGCTTTGCAAGGGGTGGAGCATCTGGGCTGAATGTGGAGCGCGACTCTGTAGCAGTGGAGTTTTTTTTAGAAAGCTAACCTCATCCTCAGCTCTGCCATGTTTGCTCCTAATTGTCCCCTTCAAATCTGTTCAGGATCTGCTTGAGGCACTGGAAAAGCTGAAGGTCCAGGGCAAGGAGCTGAAGGAGGCGCACAGCCAGCGGAAGGTGGCCATGCAGGAGTTCTCTGAGCTGAACGAGCGCCTCACCGAACTGCGTTCGCACAAGCAGCGGCTCTCGCGCCAGCTCCGAGACAAGGAGGAGGAGTCGGAGGGTCTTTCACAGAAGGTTGACGCGCTGCGCCTGGATGTACGAAAGGCAGAGAGAGCGCGCAGGGAGGTATGCTTTTTGTGTATTGGTTAGGAGGTCATCGGTGCAGCATCCTAATGCAGGACCGGTTGCCATGGTAACACACAGCCTCAGGAGCACTCAAAATGTTATGACATCATAATCAAAACAAGTGTAGGTCTGATGTTGGCACCATCGTTAAAGTAATCGGAAATTGTTGAATGTCAGGTCGAGGTGCAGGCCGAGGAGGTGCAGAAGGAGAGGAAACTGCGCGAAAAAACAGAACAGCACAGCAAACAGCTGGAGGAGGAACTGAAGAACATGAAGGTGCTGATGCACAAACACGAAAAGCCGAGGCGTCAAGTGGCGTTCATGTACTGATTCAGTAATGATTCACGATAAATGACTCAGAGTGCAGACTGATCATGGTGTGAATCATCTATTATTATACAAATCATTCATTCAATAATGCATCGCTGCATGTAGATTAAATCATTGATAAATGAATGATTCACTAAATCTATACTGACTCACCGAAGTAAAATCGGATCATCTAAAACTACATCACTGATTCACCTTCGATCAAAAGAGTCTATGTCTATGCAGAAGTACTGAAGTCCCATACTTAAGTAAAAGCATGATTCATTTTTTTACTCAAATAGAACTATAAAAGTGCACCTACATGTACTTGAAGTAAAAAAGTAAAAGTATTTCTTTAAAAATCACTTCTAATTCCATTTTTAACAATTCTAGTTTTATCTTGTTCATTTTGCAAGAATCCTTCCCCCCTGCTGCCTCCCCCGCTTTAACATCCAATAGGATTCCGATTTGAACTTCATTGGCTGCATAGACAGATTGAAACACACATCCAGCTCAGTAGGTTCTGCCACCCGCCCTAAAATCCGAAAGAAGAAGATTACAACGTACATGAATAAAGTGATAAAATTAGCCTATAAATAAATGTAGTCAAAAAAGTAACTATTTTTTGGAAAAATAGTGAGTAAAAAGTACAGAAATGTTATTTGAAATGTAGTGAGTAGAAGTATAAAGTATTAAATGACAGGAATACTCGAGTAAAGTACAGATACCTAGAAAATACTTAATACAGTAACAAAGTTAATTTATTTTGTTTGATTAATGTGTCACATTTATGGATTTAATTCAGTTTTTGATTCAGGGTTTTGATTCATGTATCTGAGTCATGTCTGATTTATGACTCTTAAATCTGTGGCTTAAGTCTTGAAATAATCTGGGAGTCAGGTCAATAGGTAATTATTTTGATTTTACTGTTAAATTCAGTGCTGATTCAGGTTTTTGATTCGTGTCTCTGAGTCATAACGCTGATTGATTTAGCTGGGTCACATGTTTACATTCATGTCACTGACTGACTTATTTGTCCGATTCATGTCTTTGATTTGTGACTGATTCATTTTGCAGAGCCACTTTTTTTTACCAACTCTGATTTATGTGTCAGATTCATGGTTTTGATTCATGTGTCTGAGTCATGACTTTGGTTCATTCTTTATTTATGTCTTTGATTTGCCTATGAATCATGTCTTGGAGTCAACGCTCTGATTTATAGTTCACTCTCACGCAGTTGATTCAGGTTATTGATTCATGTTCCTGAGTCATAGTTCTGAAGTCATGACTCATTTTTGAATAAGATGGAGCAGGCTGGGTCTCTGCAGCAGGACGTGGGCGTAGATCAGAGCCACCAGGTTCAGGAGTCGGTGCGCCTGCAGGTGGACATGGAGAAGAATCAAGTCAAACATGAGGAGGAGCTCTTTAATCGGAAGGCACAGCACAGCGCTGACCTTAAGGCTCTGAAGAAGGTGCTCCGAGACTCTGAATCTCAGCAGCTCATCCTGCAGAAGGAGGTTCTCATCCTGAAGGACAAGCTGGAGAAGATCCGTAAAGAAAGGTGTCTAATCAGAACCACCTCCTGCTGCTCGCAATCAGGGTTCAATACTGATGCAGTTACCTTTTTGTGTGTGTGTGTGTGCACATAAGCAGTACTGAACGTGAGGAGTTTGAGGAGGAGAGTAAGCAGAAGTTTGAGCGGGAGAAGGTTCTTTTAACAGAGGAGAACCGGAGGCTAAACAGTGAGGTGGAGAAGGTGAGTGATGCCTGATCAAAGCCACTGTGACTCTGCTGCACCAACTGGTGGTGGTACGATGTTATTACCTATTTCTTATTTCCGTAATCCGTGTCTGTGTTTTTGTTTGTCTGTCTGTAGCTCAGCTCAGAGTATGGGGAGCTGAACAGTTCTTATAAACAGGTTAAGGATCAGATGAAGGAACTCGATGATAAAAGAAACAGTGTAACACAGTGGGAGGATCAGATCACAGAGATCATACAGTGGTGGGTGGATATACACACATGCATACACATACACACACACACACAAACATTCACACTCACACATGCGCACACAAATACACAAAGGCACACAAAGACTTATACAGACACAGATGTTACATGCAGGGTGTGTGTGTTTAGGGTGACTGATGAAAAGGATGCTCGAGGGTATTTACAAGCACTGGCAACAAAAATGACTGAAGAGCTGGAGGGTTTGAGAAGCACAAGTTTAGGAGCGAAAGGCACAGTAAGTTCTGTAAAGATTTATAAATGTGTGTGATGGTGTTTACACTGTGTTCCAAATTATTATGCAAATAATATTTTCTCAGATTTTCCAAAATGACCTATATGAATTGCAG
>JAOUQT010122415.1:0-19175 GCA_025769995.1 Xyliphius kryptos | reverse complement strand
ATGCGGACACTGCAGCGAAGAGGCAGATGATCCGCTGTGGCGACCCCGAAAGGGAGCAGCCGAAAGATAAAGAAGAAGAAGAAGAAGGACTCTTGTATATACAGTACATCATATGTGAGGTAGATAGTGGACAACAAGCCAAGAAGTTAAACCAGATGAACTGAATGTGAGGGCAAAATGATAAAAGTGTGTTGTTTTTGGCTGCAGTCATTCAATGTAGAGTGTGACCCCTGTGTACAAATGACCCAAAGATCCCAAGTTATTTAAAAAGTGATAGAAATTTGTCAACTTTAAAAGTGCACATTCTGTCCACTTACTCCGCAATTTGTTGCGTTCACCTCATGTCAACACAACTATGGGATGGGGAAAGCAATACTGGAATAGGAACAGGCTTTATAACAGACAGTATTAGCACAAATTAAAAATGCCGCTGTTTGTCAGATGGAACTTGCTAAAAGACCCTTACCTGTCTCGTGGCTTTCTCTCATTCTACTGCACATAAAGGCTGCACACATAAAGGTTGGCCACACTGCCTCCCTAACGAAAGGTGTTTAAGAGCAGATCGTGCTTTGCTGCTTTCTGGTGTCTTCTGCTCTTTGGCTCAAAATTGTAACAGCTGAGTGTTGTTATTAAAGATAGTCTCCCCAACAGTCACTGCAGATTCATCCACTTCATCCATTTAAAAAATATCTTCCAAATCTGACGAATCAGCATTGGAAAATTCACGGTCCTATCAGTCCTTGCGAATGATAGTTCCTTTATTCAATGTACTCCACCAGTGACATCACATGATAACGCCTGGAATTTCCAGCGTGACCACTGGGTTTTTTGTTTTTTTTTTCTTTTTACTGAAACTTGTTGATTTTAAAGTAAACTTTTTTTTTAATTTTATTTATTTGATTTTCATTTACATTTTAGAAGCTAAAATAATGTAACATCTTTAGGGTGGTTCATAAGGTGGTGCTTAGCCATTAAATATAAACAGTATTCAACTTTTTGTAGAGGCCCTTGGCCTCAAAGCTATACTGGTTCAGATGTGGTTCATGCGTTTAGTAATCACATTTATGCAAAAAAAAAAAAAAACCAAACACTATAAGGTTTCTAAATTTTAAAGCACCTTTGTAGACATTATAGATTAAATTACACAGACGCCTAGCCATCACGCATACTGTATATTTGCTTGTTAGATTTGTTATTAAGGAACCACTTATACATGCAGTTGGTCTGTAGTTGTCTGAATATATTTGTATTTTTGCAATTAAAATTATGATGATGCTCGATAAAATGCTTGAGGCATGAAAATGCCTGACATTGAATAAGTATTCCAGTTTATCCTAATGGCGTATCCAGTTAGGGTTTTAAGGCAAGCTGGACATGATTAAATTTAGATGAAGTGATGAAAACTGAGATAAGTCTACCCCAAGCTGTTAAGAAAAAGGTACAAACCAAAAATTGTCAAACTGTTTTTGGATTTGTAGCATTAGCCTGTCTATTGACTATTATTTATGTGACCACATTTTACTTTGTACATCCAACCACCAGGTGTAGTGGTGTATTGCAGGTACTGCTAATCAACTGGTGAAAAACACTACATCCAAAGACTAGTATGAAAAGGCTGGGCTAAAAGATGGGCTAAGTCGCAGCAAATGTTACTCAAACCTTGTATATGTGTTTTTTCAGGATACACATTTTTATATCTTTTCAAAATGTATATTTACTAACATTGATTACTTTGGCAAAGGTACAGGCAATAATCAATGACAGATCACACGTCAGGTAAAGATTAGCCTACTAGGCTACTTAACCTACAAAGATTTAGGTATGTCCGCAATAAATCCCAAAAAAATAAATCCAGAGCTCTAGAACTGCCCAGTAATGCAGTTCCTAACAAAACTAACATGAATTTCAAAAACATCCAGCCTACTCTGTATTACAAAAATGTCACTTATTAGGACTACAGATAGAGTAGCAAACAATTTGGTGATTATAACTAACAAACCTTTCACAGACATCAAAGTAAGAAATTAGTAGATTAAGCATATGAGTAACCAGTCATGTTTCACTAAGGTTTATATTATAAGTATTTTGCATTCATTCAGCTAAATTAACTAAAAATGAACATTCTCCAAAAACATAACAAAATATGAGTTAAGATCATAAGTTCTTCTCAAACCAAAAATGACAATCTGATCCAGGATCAGGAATCACTCTAGATAGATGGTGTGTTGGAGAAAAGCTTAAGAGCTCAAGGTTGTGTCTGTGGAGAGGCTCCTTGAGTCAGCAGCATTATGCTGAGTCACGCTTGTTCGCTCCACTACATTAAGCATTCTCCTTCCAGCCCACCACCTCCAGCCCTGCTGCTGGAAAAATAAGAGCTTTAAGTGCTCTCCCAACGAGGTTTTCTAATAAGACGACTTCTCGATCCAGTTCATAAGCAGCCGCTTTATATGCAGGTACCAGCCAAGCTGATTTAAGCCAATTAGTAGGGAAACTTTTGTAATTTTCTATGCATCGGCATTTGTTATTCTGATGAGCACAGGAACCAAATAATCCCGTAGACTGTTTAAATTACTGTATTGGTTTTGATTTTGTTTTAACTATTTTTCAGAAAAAACAATATTATGCCGTGTAAAAAAAAAAACATCATAGTGTGGTTTGTTTATAAGTGTACATATGTTTTTAGTATAGACATCACATGTCCTTATGACCATAGTCTTATATTAGGCCTCAATAGCAAGTCATGTCATAGATGATGGGTCTGTGGTCTAATGATTAAATATTTTTTCAATGGCAGCATGGAATGAATTTAGCAATTTTTTAAATGGAGTTCCACAAAGATGCACACAGAATTTGTAAACACTAGCTTTTGTCAGATGGTTGGCAAGCACTGGCCGCTCTACTCCATGCAGATAGGGTGTGAGGTTGGGATGAGTCAGCGCCAGCTGGCAGGAACCCCATCCTGCCACCCGGGTACCACACTTACAGGTTGTCTTTGTTAATAAATAATCCTACCATCCTCGTTTAACCAGAAGGCTGGAAAAAAAGCAGCTGGTGGGCTATTGTACCTTGCATCAGGCTAGTTTTCTCAATTTGTCTTACAATGAGCATGAATTCTCCAGCCTTCCATTTAAACATTTTAATTTTATCAATTTATAATTATTAAGGATTATTACAGCAAATGTCCACAGCGATAAATCATTTATGAACAGCATAATAGTCAATTCTGAGGAATAAATGTATTCTAAACATGGATTTTTGCGATTCACAAGCACAAAGTCCCATGTAATTGAAGTGGACATGAGTGGCTGTTTATTTGCACTGACCTCTGTGCCAGAGCCCAGACTGGCTCTTGGTGAAGCACTTTTTCACCATATGGGATCCTTATCCACCTAAGCTTAAAGGTCAGCATATGAACAGCTGAATGGGGGTGATAATATCTGAATGAAGATCAGATGATTAAAAGATCACCAGTTTATTTGATATTTGCAAAGCAAGGAAAATGTCAAAATGTTTGTGGAGTAAACATGGGATTTCCGATCATCATTTAAAAAACATGGTCATTTTAGAGGCATCATCACATTAAAATTTATGTTTAAACATACACCATTTACCAACAATATTAACGAGCAGACAGTACTTTTCCAAATGAGAAATTAAATGGACATTTGTTTCAGTGCAGAAAATCTTGGAAGTCCCTCTAAGCAATTGTAAAGAACAGGTCACTAACAACCCCAAACATATACCCAAAGCTGCATCGGAATGGTATTTTGCAAAGAAGTATGGGGAAAAAAATCAGCCTCTAGATGTGCAAAGCTTTTAGAGATAGACCCCAAAAGACATGCAGTTGTAATTTCAGCAAAAGGTGGGACAACAAATTATTAACTCAAAGGGCTGACTACAAATGCATTTGTATTTGCACTTTTCAGATTTTTTGGGATAAAACTATGCATCAACCTCTTTACAATTACTTGCTACTTTGTGTTGCTCAAATATCAAGAGAATACCTTTTAGTTTGTGGGTGCAAGTTTGAGTGTAATTGCTTTACACATGCTTCCACTGTGATCGTTTTAATGTAAGCATAAAATTAGTTTTTACTTCTGTGGAGATGGGACAGATACAGCTCTGTAAAAAATTAAGAGACATTCTTCTTTTATTCTATAAACTACTGACAACTTGTCTCTGAAATTCCGAGCAAATTATTCCACCATTTAAATTATTCCACCAAATGTTGATTTCTGAACTCTTCTTGAGTTAAAACATTAGTATTGTTGTTTCTAAATGAACATGATCTTGTTTTTGTTTGTATTTATTGAGGTCTGACAGCATCTTTCTCGTTATTTTCGTTATTTATTTTTCATTTTCTGCAGATAAATACAGAATTTTTGCTCGGAACTTCGGAGACGTTGTCAGTGGTTTATAGAATAAACTACTGGGAGTGGTAGCTCAGTGGTTAGGGTGTTGGACTATCAATCAGAAGGTTGGGGGTTCAAATCCCAGGTCCACTGAAGTTGTGGGGCCAATGTGTGTCCTTGAGCAAGACCCTTAACCCTCATTGCTCCAGGGTACTGTTCCAACCCTGTGTTCTGACCCAAACAAGTTGGGATGCTTGTAAGTCGCTTTGGATAAAAGCGTCTGCTAAATAACTAAACAAAAAAACAATGTTTATTTTACTTAAACGTATGCCTATAAAGAGTAAAATCAGAGAAACTGATCATTTTAAAGTGGTCTATTAATTTTTCCAGAGCTGTATAACTCATGGCTAAAGCTGTTGGTGTTTTTTCAGTAACAGGTGAGCTTGAAGGCTATAATAAAAATTTGTCCTATTTTAACAATCTTTATGTGAGCTGTCAAACGTGCACCATGGAGCTTGATTTAGGGCATGTCAGTTTGTCTTTGCTGTCATAACAATAGGAAAACTATGCCTTGCATGGCTTGAAATATGCAATAACCATGTATTAATTCTCATGAATCCATGGTTTTGGGCATAACGTACAGTAGGTGTGAGTGGGCACCCTGTTTTACTTAAAGAACTGTGATCTGTCAAAGCCTGCTCTTGACAATACATATTTAGAAAAGTTTACCATGCAACCAACAAAGGAGATTTCAGAGGACCATAGAAATATTGTTGTTGATGCTCATCAGCTTGGAAAAGGTTATAAAACCACCAACAATCCACATTGGGTACAAATAGAAAAAAATTCACCATCATTTGAAGCCTCTCAATGAATGATCGATCAACAAAGATCACTCTAAGAGCGTGTTATAGTCAGAATGGTCACAAAGGACCCCAAGGTATCTTTTAAGCAACTACAGACCTTTGTCACACTGGCTTATGTTAATCTTTTTGACTTCATTACTAGAAGAACACTGAACAACAATAGCATGCAAGGCAGGGGCTCTCCAAAAAAAACATTGTTGCTCGTCTGCAGATTTTGTGGACAAGCCAGAAGGCTATTGGAAAAAGGTTTTGTGGACGGATGAAAACAAAAAATTATTTTGGTTTAAACATAAAACACTGGGTTTGGAGAAACTGCATAAGACAGTTGGACAGTCCTGCATGAGAAACGTATTCCATATGTGCAACATGGTGGTGATAACATTATGGTTTGGGCCTGTTTTGCTGCATCTGGGACAATACAGCTGGCCATAATTGATGAAACATTCATCCATCCAATTTTTTCCGCTTATTCTTCTGCTAGGGTCACCGTGGGGTAGAGTACATCTTGAGCACTGGGCATATACTCCCAGGACAATCTATCGCTGTATAATAAAGTTGAATGCAAATGGCATGTTAACCTCTCTTTTGTCAGTCTTAGCTGTCCTAGCTGATTTCGAAACAAGTGGTTTTGGCAACCAACCAGCAACAAACCAGTTGCTATCATCAAAAAATAAAAAAGAGCAAATGGAATGAAAAATTAATTTCACAATCCTGAGAGACATGTTTGAGGCTGCATTGAGTATAATCCAAAGCCACAGAAAATAAGCGCAGAGTGTGCAGTCATAGCAAAACTGTAAATATTTTATCACATCATTAAACACCTTGCTTACAGATTAATGAAGGTATTAATTCTGAGTGTTACTGTCGGTTCACAGCATGGGGTTTTAACTTAAATATTAAAGCATTTGACATATTTGGTAATAAAGTTAATGGTAATATGTAAGTAAAAACCTTGCACTACTTCAAGGTTCAATGAAGAAAATTTTAAGGACTTACAATGATAAGATATAACTTTATTAAAACTTTCGGGAGGATTCTCTAAGGGAAATTAAGGAACCAGTAGCAAATAAATAGAAATACAGGATATATTACAAGTATATACAATATATATTATAAGATTAAAAAAAATATGTTATTGTAACAAAAAAACAATTATTGCACATAGGGATATTGCTGTGTGGGTCAGGCTACTGCCCCATCCCATCTGTTGTCATTCTGTTTCCCCTTTTCCCTTCTAGAGAGAATTTGTACAGTTTGATGGCATGAGAGACAAAATAATTTTTAAGTCTGTTGGTCCTGCATTTGGAAAGAAGCAGTCCTTCACTAAACAGACTCTTCTGGTTGGTGATGACTGTGTGCAGAGGCTGATTGGCATTGTGCATAATGTCCAGTAGTTTGTCCATAGTCCTTTTCTCTGCCACCATCACCAGAGAGTCCAGCTTCATTCCAACCACAGAACCAGCTTGCCTGATAAGTTTGTCCAATCTGTGTGTGTCCTTTTTGGATATGCTGCCCCCCAGCATACCACTGTGTAAAACAAGACACTTGTAACTACAGTCTGCTAAAACATCCACAAGAGATTTTTGCAGATGGTAAAGGAGCGCAGTCTCCTCAGGAAGAACAGCCTGTTCTGTCCCTTCCTCTACAGGTGGTGAGTGTTACAGGTCCAGTCCATCTTTCTGTCCAGCCATAGCCCAAGGTACTTGTAGGAATCCACAGCCTCCACCTTTATTAAATCAGTGCGAACTGGCTTTGAATTTGGTCTGGACCTCCCAAAGTCGATGACCAGGTCTTTGGTCTTCCAAATATTGAGCTGCAGTTGAATCCTGTCTCGCCAAACAGCAAAATCCCTTACCAGACACCAATACTCCTCCACTCTGTCATCCCTGATACACCCCACAATGGGTTTGTCATCTACAAACTTCTGAATGTGACACATCTCTGAGTTGTAGCAGAGGTCTGCAGTGTACAAGGTAAAGAGAAGAGGGGCCAGCACCATACTCTGGAGTACTCCAGTGCTGCTGATCACAGTGTCAGATGTGATGTCCTTCACCCTGACATATGGCGGCCTGTTAGCGAAGTAGCTGGAGATCCAGGTGACTGGCCATTTGTCCCCTTGCATCCCATTCAGTTTGTCCTGAAGCATTATTCAAGATATCTTGTTAGAAATCAGCTATGTCTCAAAACAAGTCAGTGGTACAGAGGTGTCATGAACTGTGTCAACTATTATCCTTATGAAACATCAGGAAAGACAATAAACTTTGCTTTAGCTTTCATATTTAAAAATGAGCATCAAATAGCCTGAAAAAATGTGTTTGAAACATTACAAATTCATAATCATGGGCAGAAGTATGCAGAATTTTGTATATAAGCTCATTGGGCATTATCACCTAAATTGCCCAAGGTTTGCAATGTGTTGGTGGTTGTCTATTTAATCATTCTTTGTGAGAACAAGGCAGATTCAGTACCAACATCTTGTTCATTTTATAATTTAGTTTTCTTAAGTTTCTTAGATGAAATTGTTTTCACATGGCATTGTGGTCAACTTTAAAAAAGATATACTAATGAACCAAAGTCACACAGACATGGACCAACATGCTAGCATTCTCCAAACAGAAATACCATTGTTTGTTCTACACAGTGTCAGGCATGCACGTATGGTCGCCTGTAACATTTTCAGCCCCCATTTGTATTTCTGTTCCTTTTGTTCATTAACATCGTCAATCATTCATTATTTTCTGCTTAATCCCTGCTGGGGGGTTCCCAATGCCCATCCAGGAGATAACATTTTGGTGCTGGACTGATACAACCAGGACAGGGTGCCAATCTATCACTGGGCACACACATACAAACTATTTGAAGCAGCCAATTTACATTAAATCCATGTTTTTAAACTGTAGGTGGAAACCGGAGAACCCGGCAGAAACCAACACAGACATGGGGAAAACATTGAATCTCCATCCAGATTGGGATTTGAACCTGGCTTCCCAGTGCTGAGAGGCAAATGTGCTAACAATGTGTTTATTGTAATCTATGTCTTTATAAGCTTTTCATTTTGCATCTTTAGTCGGCTTGACGCACATACGTATTATCCTGTTACTTTGACCATTTGCATTTTGGCCCATTATCCGTTATGATTTTTTTTTTTTGTTTATCTTGCTATTGTGGTTTAAAGAGGCTCTCTACCCAAATATAGATGAACCTGAGTTTGTTTTAAGTATATAATGTTTTGAGTTTATCCTTCAAAACAGTATAGTTGAGTTTTCTTGTGCTCTGTATCCCTCTTCTGTCTCCGTTTTCCAGCATTCCAGTGCTCACTACTGACCCCCAAGGTCAGGAGCAGGAGCACTAAACATTGCACCATTTGCACAAACTAGTCCTGCAACAATGGAAAAATGTCTTTCCAAATCCAGTGGCTCAAAAGTTGAAAACATACAGCTATTTTATCTTTACACAACATTTTTACTGCTTTAAGGGTAGCTTTGTATTTCCTAATTTTAATGCTATTCACCTAACAAACATTACCACTAAAATAATTTGTTTCAAACAATAGTTATAAAACTCACCATAACGCTAGATAGATGGCAAAATATATTTTAAAGGGGTAACAGCACGAAGTGGCATGGTGGTGGAATCGTTAGTGCATCTGCTTCTCAGTGTTCACGATCCAGATTTGAATCTCAATTTTGTTTCTAATTGGCTGGTTGTAAGTGTCTAAACATTAGACCCTATATAGTGTGTGTGTGTTTCCAGCAATGGATTGGCGCACTGTCCTGAGTGTATCTGCCCACCACCCCAAACATTTTCCCCACCACCCGAAACATTCTCCCCTGGATAGGCATGTTGAAACCACCCAAGACTTTAGTACAGAATTAAGTGGTCAAAATAATGAGATGAGGTAACAGCACATCTCTTCTTTGCTTTTACTTTTTACAGTGTTGAGTCTGGGTCAAAATGCATGTGATGGTGCAAATTAAACCAAATGCATTTTTATTTACATGTCGGTCAGGTTGCAGAGCCACTCTGCCTTAAACAGCCAGCCAGCAAAAGAGTATATCATTTGACTTATTTTAAACCTGGTGACTACACAGCTCATTAAAATAATGAGTAGCAGATAAGGTGGATAATATTGATGACAGCTACATTTAAAAAGAGTAAAAATTCTGTAAAAATGCAAAAATGTAAAATTCTCAAGCTTATCTGCCACTGATATGTGTAAGTGTTCTGGATCGTTATTCATATGACCAAAAGACAAAAAAAAAAAAAAAAAAGAAAGAAAATCCAAATTGCTTTTGGCTTTTGGGTTGTCAATATCTCCCCTCATCTCATGACCTGATAAAGCTAAGAATTCCAAAAAACCCTTAAGACAAGAAGTTACCATTACAACACACTCATCAGCTGGAATGTTTTTGAATAATCATATAGTATATGTCTTCAAATTGGGAAATTGTTAGGGCATGCAGGTTCACATGTCCTCCAAAGACTGTTTTCAGTTGTCATTTGGTTCTTTTTGCTCATATTCATTCATTAAATTATCTCATAATGTTAATTACTCAGTGTATTTTTTTTTCCCGTCAGGTGTTTTTAACTCTTCTCTTAATTTGTTGTAATCCACCAGCCCATTTTTCTTTCAGTTTTTGGCCTGTGTCGAATTGTCAAATTAGTGTCTTTTTGGGTTTTAAGTTTGCCTTTTTATTCCATTTTTCTGCACTCTGTGCTTTTTTGTTCACTCATTAGCCTTGTATTCGCATATATTTAACTTCCTTTTGGCATTTACCCCAGGCTGTCTGCAGTCCTTAGCGTACTGGCTTCCGTTCTCTAAAGGAAGATTTTTTTTTAAATAAAGTCAATAATAAAATAAGTCATTGTTTTTTCTGAATAAAATTAATATTTAGAAAAGAAAAAAACTGCAAATGTTAATCAAACTATACAATTTTTATTTCAAACCTGAACCTGCATGTGTAAAGGGAACACTTTCATCCATTCATTCACTACTAGGGTCACGACGGGGTTCCCCATGGCTATCCAGGAAATAACGTTTCAGGCACTGGGCTAATACACCCAGGAGAGGGTGCCAATCTTTCACTGGACACACACTCATACAGCCATACACACAAAAACATACTACATGGGACAATTTAGAGCATTAAATTTACCTTGTAACAATTTTTTTTTTTTTTTATTGTGGGAGAAAAACGGACAACCCGGAGAAAACCCAAGCGGACACAAGGAGACCATAGAAACAAGGAGACCAGATTGGGATTCGAACTACTAAACCACTGTGCCACCCAGCCCTAATCTCAAACTCATAAAAAAAACCTTATTAAACTAAAACTTTACAATATTGTCAGGGATCTGCGTTTGAACTAATAATTGCCACTTTTGGATAAATGGATAAAAATTTTCACAAACTCAAAGCAAATACCAACTTACACATGGCACTGTAACTGAGATTAGAGGTGTTTTAGAAATGTTTAATCAACTGTACTAGTCGGTTTGGTTAAGACATAGATTCGCAGGTCTGCCAATAAAGACCATGACCTCAATCAGACAAAACACCATTGGGACAAATTAGAGTGGAGAGTTCAAGCCAGGCCTTCTGGTCCAACATCAGTGTCTGACCAATGTACTTCTGGAAAAATCATTAAAAAAATCTCATAAACTTATCCCTAAACTTTGTAAAATGCATTCCCAGAGGTGTTGAAGCTGTTATTTCTGAAAAGGGTATACTGACATCATATTCAACCATCTAGATTAAAAATTGGATGTCATGCACATAGTGTAACTATAAAATAGGTTATGCAAAGTTTAAATAAACATGGTGTAGATCGTTGAAAATCTGTAGCCATTCCTACCCTTATTAAATGTTTAAGGGATAAAACTTCAGAAATATCAGTCCCTTGAAAATACTATGCCCTGTGCATAGGCTAACACAACTGCCATAAAAAAAAACATTTTACTGTTTACTGTATTTTGTTACTAACCCCTCCGGAGAAACTACAGCATGTGTAGCTGCTAATGAAGATATTTCTATTGAATGTCAATTAATTTTTCAGACGTTTAGGATGATATATTGACCATATAATCATGTGACACCCATCTCAATCCTGTCTGTGCAGAATAAAGCCCTGTTTCCTGCTGATTTGTCAAATCTCAAATTGCAGGATTATAATCAGACAGGATGGAACACAATATAAAAATAGTTTCCTTTTACCTTATCTCCTGGATGTGCTGACATGAAGAGGAAATTATTCAAAAGCATTCAAAGTCATGTTTATTTTTATCGAAGCTATGAATAGTTGACACTCACAGAATGTGCAACTTACATTTAAGATGTGTCAAATATTCCATTAGAGGTTACTCTCACCTCCTCAGTTCCACATTCACAGTTTTTTCTGTAATCATATAGATGGACTGTAGTTCTACAATTACAGGCTGTTGTCCATTGGTTTCTCTACATATTTTGTAAGTTCACTTTAGTATGTTCTCTGATTATCTGGAACCCCACAGAGGAGGAATTTGGTTGGTGGGTGATTCTCAGTACTGCAGTGATACTGACGTGGTGGTGTGTGAGTGTGTGTTATGCTGTTATAAGTGAATCATTCACAGCAGTGCTGCTGGGCAGAAAACAGTACACCAATCCAAACATACAGGTGTCCATTTTTACCGGCATCCACCACCTTAATAATACCAGCTCGGTCCCATACAGGAGTCCCAAACATAAGAGAACAGAGCAAAGGGAACTGACAAAGTAACAAGAGTAACAGATGGACAACAAAATGAACTGTGAAACTACAGAGTGCATCTATATGCTGGAGAAACATTCAGCTGTACCTAATAAAATGGCCAGTGATTGTGTTCTGTATGTTGTGTATAAATACACCCATAAATCATATAGTTCAGAGGTTTAAGTCAGTCAAGCTGCAATAGTTGGATAAAATCAAGTACTTGACCTAAGTTAACTTAACCTTTGAATTCTTATATTCAGTGTGAATGGCCCAGACAGAGCCCTGAACTCAACCCGTTGAAAAAACCTTCAGGCTTAACTAGAATGGAGATTGTGAGCCAACATAGCTGTCTGACCTCACAAACGCTTTTCTTTAGGATGAAAAAAAAGACTAAAAAAAATTCTCAGACACAACAAAATCTCCCCAAAAGTGTGGAAAATATTAAAGCGGCAAGAGGGGACCAACTTTAAATTGGATGTCATAAACGGTATTGTAGGTATAATGGGTAATTGTCCCAATACTTCTATTCCATGTAGTGTATTATATTTATAAACTGCTGCATTAAATTATCCTAAATGCCCAAGGTGGGTAGTAACACTTTATTTTTTACTATTTATTTCTACTTTGGAAACAAAATGAAGCTAAATGGTAGTTCTACAGTTATTCTGTGCTATGAAACAATAATATGGGCAAGCGGCTGTTTTTTAAAAAAAAGTCTTTATTCTACATTTTTTTGTGTATTTTAACTTAGTGAACATTATGCTTAGTAAAATCCTTTTTTTTTTTAATTGTTCATTACAGAGGTCAGGGGGGTGGTGGTTCCCCATGCCCATCCAGGGAAGAAAGTTTTAGGCACTGGGTTGATACACTGGGCTCCAATATATTTCCGCGCGGGCACACACCACACACACCACACACACACACACACCACACACACACACACTCACTAACTCACTCACTTACTGACAGACTGACTATCCAGAGGAAATTTAAAGCAGTCAATTTACCTTGAACTCATGTTTTTGGACTGTGGGAGGAGACTGCAGTACCCAGAGGAAACCAACACGGACATGAACATGAGGAGAACATGGAGACTTTACCTAGATTGGGATTTGCACTTGGATCCCTGGTGCTGAGAGGTGAACGTGCTAACCAGAAAAACAACGAGCCACCCACCAATTATTGCATTTATATTTAATCATTTCATTTAAGGGTAATGTTTTTTCAGTATTCCGTTATTTTTTTATATATGCTGTACATATTGTAGATTTAATGCAGTGGTTTAGTGAATACGAATTATAATAATATATATAATAATTAATTTAATATTAACTGCTAAATAAAAGTCTTGGCGTGGATGACGAAGAGTTGCCTACACAGAGCACCAATAATAACAAACTTGGGATTGAATGCACTTAATGTCACGCTCCGCTCACGGCTCGAACCGCGGCTGCGCAAACGCATGCGCAGAGCAAAAGCGCACTAACGCGCCGTAGGGAGCCAGGCAAAACCAGTGAGTGAAGCGGGGGGAATTTATTAAACCAGAGACACAACACACAGACCAAAAACACAGAGGCATACGCAAAAGCGGGGTGACATAAACGTAAGACTTAAAATAGTAAGACTAATCGGAAATCATGCATCTAGGGTTATCGATTCTTATTTTTGATTTATTAATCTTTTTTTTTTATAGTAATAGCATTATCTTTTTTTTCTTTGAACATTTAAATAAACATGCAGACAGAGTCTCTAGATTGGTCGTAGGGTGACTGGTAGTGGACACATTTAACGAATTAAAAACTAATAGAGACGATATATATTGCTTTGAGCTAAATAGTTAAAAAAATTCTTCGAAAGATGACAACAACAATCTGGTGAAATCCCTTGAGAACCACATAATGAGAACATATACACTATATTTTCAAAAGTATTTGCTCGCCCATCCAAATGATCAGAATTATGGGTGTTCCCTATTGTGTTTGGAAGAGTTTGGGATAGACAGCAACTCAGCCACGAAGTGGTAGGCCATGTAAACTGGCGGAGCAGGGTCAGCAGATGCTGACGTGCGTAGTGCAAAGAGGTCGCCAACTTTCTGCAGAGTGAATTACTACAGAACTCCAAACTTCACGTGGCCTTCAGATTAGTTCCAGAACAGTGCGCAGAGAGCTTCATGGAATGGGTTTTCATGGTCGAGTAGCTACATCCAAGCCATACATCACCATGTGCAATGCAAAGCGTGGGATGCAGTGGTGTCAAGCACATCGCAACTAGAAGTGGAGATGCATTTTCTAGAGTGACGAATCATGCTTTTCCATCTGGAAGTCTGAGTTTCCTTGTTCTCCCCGTGTCGGTGTGGGTTTCCTCCCACAGTCCAAAAACATGACTTCAAGGTAAATTGGCTGGTCCAAATTACCCCTATAGTCTGTGTGTGAGTAAGTGTCTGCCCAGCGATGGATTGGCGCCCTGTCCTGGGTGTATCTGCCCAGCACCCGAAAAGTTCTCCCCTGGGCAGCCGGTTGACTATCCTGCCCAAAGGCACTTCAACTTCAACCATGGTACTTGGTGAGACTGGGAGTCAAACTGAGGAGGCTGTAAAGCCTACGACTGTTACATATGCATGCTTAATGACTGTTGATTTATATTTTTAGAGAAGCTATTTAAACTCAGCTGCTCCCTTTTTATAATGGCTACACCTTATAAATTTAAAATTAATTACTGAGGTGTCTGTACAAATGTCGGACATATTTAAATGGCTGGTCCAGAGGTGGTGTATTTTGAGGATGGTGCATTAAAATGGCAAAAATAATGTGTTTTCTGTTTTGCTAAAAGTGTGGGGTTGTAAATGTGATGATATATATTCAGATTTTGACCAGGTTTTACTAACTGTGAGTTATGTTTAATTTTAGTGCGAAAGCAATCTTAAAAACTGGATCATACAAATGAACTACACAGACATCTATGTCTTCATAAACTTAAATTCTCAGGAGAACAATTTGGCAGCTGTACAGTTCATATTAATAAAGAACTATAATCAGACTTGAATGTCAGGTTGAGGTTCAACAGTTTACAGCATCCTGTTTCGGTGGGTTTGCTTGAACGTCACTGGGTTGATTAAAGCATTTGGACATGGTTAGCTTGCATAAATCTGTCACTCTCATATTTCCTTTTTTTTCGACTTGTGTTTTTCGTAGAGGTGGAAAAGTTGATGGGTTGGAAGTGGAAAATATTAGTTGATAACGAAAAGCAGGGCAGTACTGTGGCTGGTGCGTAGGTGTGAAAACTTCAGAGAAGGGCAGACCGTTACCACAACCGGCAAACGGAAGTGGGTGCTTTTCCTTTGTTTTGTTTTGATTGCTTCTGTCACCTGATGCTTTTTATTTAAAGCAGACACTATGTGTGTGAGCATATGATGGCAAACTCTCTGTGGTCTGACATTGACTGTGTGTCTGTGACCTGGTTCTGTATCAGAGATCTGAATCAAGAATATCAAGTATTGAAGCGGCTTTATTGTCATTTGTGCTTTATAAGACTACATATTAAAAACAAAAACAAAAAAACAATACCTAGATTAACTACTGTTAGTGTTGTTTATCACTACAGAGCACTAAAGGACTGGTTGTGACCTCAGAGTCATAAGGGCATTGTGCGGGTCACCCAGCAAAGATGAGGTAACTTCCTGAGTTACTTCTAAAGAACATGCAGATTAGGGACAGTCTGGAATCTGAGAGTGTGAGAAGCAGCTTGAGGGTAAAAACAGCACCCATGGTTACTCATATGCAGAATGATATTCATTTCATTTCGGTAATGACATAAGTGATCCAGATATACAAAGTAATCACAAGAAATAAGTCGATGAATAAAGTTATGTATAGACTGATAAATGCCAAAGCCCTCACACACTGAATCATCACTTCCCGAGTACCTACGAGGCTACAATTTGGGATTGTGAATCGCTATCATGTCCTTCAAAAAAACTGCTACTCACCATCCTACGTTCAAAATCGCCATTCGAACGCAAGACCTCGCCAGTGTCACATTAGAGGCTTCCCAAGTACCTACAGATTTAAAACTTGGCTCCATTATTCCCTAGCATGTCCTTGAAAAAAAATCACTTCTTTTGATGGTTCATTCAATATTACCATTGAATGCTAGACACCACCAGGGTCATGTCGGGTCTTTTAGAGTACCTAAAGATAAGAAACTTGGCTCCTTCAATTCTCATCACGTCCTTGAAATAACTTACTGATTCACCCTTTTCTAAATTCGATGGTTCATTTGCAAAATGCGAAACATCCCCATTGTCACATCGGGGTCTTCCCCAGTACCTGCAAGGCTAAAACTTTTTTCAAAGATTTTTGACAAAGCCAGCAGAAGCGAGTGGTAGCTCAGTGGTTAGGGTGTTGGACTATCAATCTAAAGGTTGTGGGTTCAAATCCCAGTTCCATGAAAGTTATCACTGTGGATCATTGAGCAAGCCCCTTGACCCTAATTGCTCCAGGGCTGCTGTATATAACCCTGTGTTCTGAATCGTTTTGGATAAAAGCGTCGGCTGAATGACCAAATATAAATAATCAAAAGAGTAGTCTGAGTAAACCACTTTGACTTTAGAAAAACCTGGAATTTGCTGGTACAGCTACAGAACAATAACTACTGCACACAATAGTCATGAACTCGCCGCTTTCTATAATTGAAGAAAAAGCTATCTAAAGCTTGTTTAAAGTTTGTCGCATAACATTTGCACAAGCCTCTGAAATACTTAAAGATTATAGTCTGGTCAGAAGAGGCCAAAATTGAACTTTAAGAATGTCATAGCACACACTATGTTTGGAAGATAAATGGCACTACACAAAAAACACCATGCAAACATAATGGTGTGGGGATGGGAACAACATGGTGTGAGTCTAATTCTCATTTAAAAGAATGGATAGAGGAGTACCAAGACAGCTTAATAAACATCTGCTACGATTTACCAGGATGCCAAAGATGAAACATGGGTGGACATTTCAGCATGAAACTCTTAAGTAGTTTCAGAAAAATAAAATGATGCTGTCAGAAAGGCCCAGCTAATCACTTGAGGTCAAACATTGTAAATGTAATTAGGCGTAATTCGTTGCACTGCAGCAATGAAATAGCAAAAGGTAGATTGCATCAGACTCTTAAAGGGATTGAAAGGTGACATACTCATTGGTTTATTGCATGTAACGCCCAAAACAAATCATGTCGTGACAATAACCAAGACACACTGTCACGTCTTAAATCAAGCTGCAGGTTGACTGCACGCTAAAGCCCTTAAGCCACTTCTTGGTGGTTGTAAAGACTACATAAACCTCCTTAAGAACCTGAAGAGTATGTAGTGTGGATATTGAAGCAACAATGTGGATTTTTATAGGAAACAGATTTTCAATGTTGTCGATTTTTTTATAATTCAGTACTGATATATTTTTAGTTAATTTACATATTTAAATATAACTTTTATTTGTAAATAATAAATATTTTATTTGTGTTTACTTAAAAAATGGCTGTTGGTATACTGAATTTTACTAAGACATTGCATATTGAATGTGTCATAACTTTGGTACTGCCCACATTTTTTTTTTTTTTTTTTTTTAAATATGTTAAATTCAGTAAAAAAAAGTAAAAAAAAATAGTCTGCAATACAATGTGTAGTACTGAGTTGATGTGCGCACACACTTTTATATAAGACGATGATATATAAGACCATGCAAACAAAGATCTCTCATTTAATTAATTTAATTATATGGTATGGTGACGATTAATGTTACCTTGCCAGAAGCTCTACTCTGTGAATGATCTATAATATATTTAGCTAGCCAACCCACATCGTAGCATACTCCACTCAATTAAAGCCCCTTTCCAGTACAACGTTGCTGTTCCTATTTGTGCCTCGCCACTACTAACACCAGAAGTTTTCATGTAGTCTGCATATTGCTGAGCAGAGTGTATAACTATGCTTTCGTGGCTACGAACAACTACCATGTCTCCAAAGGTATTCCTATGTTGGCAAATGAAGGTTACAGCCAAGTTCGAGAACAGCAGTTTTCTCACTGAGATTTTTACAGAAATAAGCCCAGTAGAGGGTGAGGGTTGTGTCAGAAAGGGCATTCGATGTAAAACACTTGGCCAAGTTTGATATGCAAGTTCATTGCTGTGGCGAAACCTGAATAATATAAAAAAAGGGTGTAACGGCGAAAGAAGAAGATGCATCTGCTCGAAACAGTTACCTAATGCAGGAATTTGTATAACATTGAAGGTATTCTTGTTGCATGTGACGCGGTGGCCATGTTAGGAAACAAAGGAAGAAAAGTTGGTGGGAATCTATCCTGCATCTATATATATATGTATACATATATATGTTTTCAACACATATATATGTTTTCATATGTACACATTAACGCACATTAACCAACCCAATTATACGCTGTCAGCCCTGTATAACCCTCTTGCTCTTATTTTTCTTTTCTGTGTTTATTAAATTTGTTTCACATAATTATTTCTAATAAAACAAGCTAAAGTTAACAAATGAATAGTTCTCTAAATATTTTTAACAATTAGCTTTGTATTCAGATTTAATGTCGACACACTTTTTTCATATTCTACAGAGTAAAACCATTGTAAAATAATATTTGTTTTCTTTTTCTCTACAGTTAATGAGATTATCAGAAATGACCTGTCCAGTGCTTCCACTCATAGTCACTCATAGACATCTTGAAAGATGACTGATACAAAGAAGGGACCAAGATGTCTTACCTATGAAGCCATATCCATGCACCAACTACCCCAAAAAGACAATCACTTTTCGTTCCTGAAGCTGACAAATCAAAAGAATCAAAGACTATTTCTTACATTAAAGGCCTTAAATGAAATAAAAAGCACCATACTGTTTCTTACTTGTCTTCTGCCTTAAAAACTGAAGAACTGTGGACCAAGATGTCACCAAGACATGTCTTTTTCTTTATGAATATATATATATATATATATAAATTTGTGTGTGCGTGTGTGTGTGTGTGTGTATGTGTGTCATCATTTAAAGGACAAATGCCATTGAGTAGCTATAAAGTCCTGACTAGTTGATGAGGCAGGATACATACTGCAGTGCCTTGCTGCAAACCGGGATGCAATTTTGTTTCTGTTATCTGCTTTTTATACCTTAAAAAGTTGAAATTTGTTTACAATGAATAACCAAGGCTGGAAGGTATAGCTGTGTGGAA
>JAOUQT010122325.1:0-19176 GCA_025769995.1 Xyliphius kryptos | reverse complement strand
CACCCCACACACCCCCTCACACACACACACACACACACACACTCTGTCACACACACAAACACTCCGTCACACACACAAACACTCCGTCACACACACTCACACACACAAACACTCCGTCACACACAAACACTCCGTCTCACACACACACACACACACACACACACACAAACACTCTGTCAAACACACACAAACACTCTGTCACACACATTTAAACTCTCTCTCTCTCTCTCACACACACACACACACACACACACACACACACACAAACACTCCGTCACACACATTTAAACTCTCTCTTACACACACACACATTAAGTGGAAGTTATCAGTCTTGTGTTAAATGTGTGTTTTGTTTTTTGTTCTTTATTACATCTTTTACCTTATATGGTCATTTGAGGCAGTTTCCTTATGCTAATGAGTTGTACGAGAACACTGGTTTAGAATGTGTGTAGTTTATTAAAGATCTCCTGAGCACCTGGTTTTACAGGTGATGTAATGTATGTACACAAGTGTGTGAAAAACGACTCAAACAATGAAATGATGGAGTGTTAATAATCATTAATCATTAATAATAATTAATAATAATAAAAATAATATTATTGTCCAGATTATTGAGAAGAGGAAGAAGATGGAGGCTGATGGGTGAGTGTTGGAGTTATGTACACTGATTCATATACATTTAATTATTACAGCACTGTTATTATATCTGTGTGTGTGTTGCAGGGTGGATGTGAAGAGACCCAAATATTAAACCTGTGTGTGTGTGTGTGTGTGGTCACTATAACAAACACAATCCATAAACTATGTTAATGTCCATTGATCTCTTCTTCAATGAGGATGATGTTGTTGATGATGTTGATGAGGATGATGATGATGGTTACATTCACATTGTCCTTTGTTGATTATTACACATTAACATTTATAATAAACTCAAATACAACAATAAATAACAGTTTCACGTGTGTGTGTGTGTGTGTGTCTGCGCACTTCTGTACTTGTGAGTGTGTAAATCTACTGTAGGGTTGATGTAGTACACTCTCACTAGTATACGACAAGATCCCGGATATCGTTCTGGATGAGAGTACACATCACCGGTACACTTCCACCACCTGAAACATCCCATAATTCACCTGATGTCTTGGGTT
Source organism: Xyliphius kryptos (assembly GCA_025769995.1). Taxonomy (NCBI): domain Eukaryota; kingdom Metazoa; phylum Chordata; class Actinopteri; order Siluriformes; family Aspredinidae; genus Xyliphius; species Xyliphius kryptos. The sequence continues at coordinate 18,031 of JAOUQT010122325.1, read as the reverse complement.
TAGTAAGATGGCGGATTAGTGGTTGATCTGTAGACGAGTATGAACATTTCACACACAGCCGGAGTGTCCACTGTAAACATGTTTATAACTTTATAACACAGTGACCATTACGTCCTCCACTGGAGAGTCTTCACTCTACACACACACACACACACACACATTATTATTATTATTACTGATTGAAATGTCCATGTGTAAATGATTACCGTATTTCTCAGACTATAAGCTCCTCATAAATGTTTATTAAACGCAGCCTTACTGCTGATTCTGCTGTGTGTGTGTGTGTGTGTGTGTGTGTGTGTGTGTGTGTATGTGTGAGAGAGAGAGAGAGAGACAGAGAGAAAGAGGGAATGTTTATGTGCTTATATACTTTAGTATATATATAGTTTATATAGTATAGTTTGTAAAGTGTGTTTCTTTAGGTATCTATACATATATGGAATAATTGTGTGTGTGTGTGTGTGTGTGTTATAGATGTACCGAGCCTGAGTTCACACAGTCTGAGCTGCGGGTCGAGTGGCGGGTGCCGTCTCCTTCTCTTTATCCAGCAGCGAGCCGGGTACGTGTACATCTGTCCCGCCACCAATCCTGCACCAACAACACACAACCCATAAAATCCTGCATCAAGCAAAACAACCCCATTCATCACCAACGCCATGTGGACATCCTGCTGTCCAGGCTTTGACCTGAGAACTTCAGTGCAGCTTTGGCACGGTCCTGTCCTGTGACTGGACCCTGTACCTGAAGATTGCTTTCAAATGATGAATCAGCAGGTTAATCATAATAATAAGCAAAACACTCCAAAATGTTGTGGAAAGAATTTGCAGAAGGAAAGTGTAAATGGGGTTCATGTTCTTATTAACAGCAGCAGCTGAGCGCGCAGCCGGAGAGCGATAAGCTCGAAATAAAAGCATGCTCTAACCACAGACTCTCCACAAACTGCAGGGTGTGTCTGTGAGGCTTCACCACGCTGCACTCTCATTCTATTTGTGTCCGGCTGACGATCGGCTTCAGCTCAGACTGCTGCTTTCTAATGTCATCATCAGGCTCCAGCACACGGACGAGTCACTGTACACGCTCATTCATCTGCTGTGAATCTGTGGAATGACATGCTTTGACATGCTTTTTGTGATGGAAATGACAATAAAGCCTCCTTGAATCCTTGAAACAGTTTGGGGAAGGCCTGTTCCACTGGAAGGCTCATGGTAGGTGGTGAGGTTTGACTGATTCACACTAAATTTATCCAAATCCTTGAGGAACTTCTGAGGAACGTCAGAGAACATGGGACATTTTCTAACTGTTGTTTTGTCCCTACTAAATAATTTCAGGTCAACTTCTACCTGCGCCTCTGTGTCGCCTCTCCATCCAGATGTAACAGTTGTCCTGTGCCACGCCCGTCTGGGAGTCCAGGAACGGCATACGAATGCTGCGCTCTGCACAGAGCCGGGTGTTGTAGCTCCTGCACTGTTCGATGGCCTCCTTATAGAACTGGTCCCCGAGCCTGAGGGGTAAATCAGCAAGCAAAGGTCATGAGGAGAGCGAGAGGAGAGGAGAGCGAGAGCAGAGCGAGAGGAGAGCGAGAGGAGAGGAGGTGTTTAACTGTGAAAAGCTCACAGTGAGATCAGAATGTGAACCGAGGTCAAAACCATGATGTTACAATAGAATATCTCAGAGTTGTGTCCTGTTGAGGACCTGCAAATACACAGATACCTGAGGAATGTTCCACATTACAAAGAAGAACACCACACCCCAGTCACGCTACACAAAGAGTCTCAGTGTTCCATGAGAGAAACCATGAGAGGGGCTGAGAGGAAGCAGGTTCCAGCTCTGACAGAGTGACAGAACATCTCACTGCTGAACATGAACAACCCTGGAGTTATACAACCTAAAGCGGCTTATTGAGGTCTCTTAAGATTAATGTTAATTCCACAGCAGTTCAGTTCAGGAACACATGCTGACCCCACCCCCACCCCCCAGTTACTTATTCCATATGATCACCGGACTAAAGAGAGTCACAGATGTTGAAAGAAACCCCTAGAAATGTGAGGACACAGGTAAACACAGGTCTCACTTAAAGGTTCTCCTCTAAAGTATTTATAAAACCCAAGATTTATAAGACTCATGGACTCTGCACAGCTGCAGGAGCTGAAGTGGTGGATTGGAAGAGAAATGTAAAGTTTGATGTGAATAAGAAAAGGTCAGGCGAGTTTGCATTCCACCCTGAATCAAACCCCCAACCAGCGCTCCAGAGATCAGTCTGAACCGATGAGTTCCTTTAGATTACCCTCAGAGACGGGAAAAACCCCTGTGCTACAATCGCATGAGGGGCCAGGGGCAAGGGGCAGGTTGGACACGGGTGTGGAGCTTCAGGAGAGCCTGGAAAACTCAGACATACTTTAATGAGGGGGGAGGGGGGGTAAAGGTCGGATTTCCCAGAGCCCTGCCACGCTTCTCTTTCATAAAGGGAACTCTGAGTCTGAAGGCTCCGTGTGTTCAGAGTTAAACCCGGGAGCTGCTCTGCTGGGATTAGAGGCACTGTAAAGACCTGACCAGGTCCCTTCCTGGAACCAAACCAGATCAGGGAGGCTGAAAAACATTTAGGACAAATCACCAATCCATCGGTGTACAGACCCCCGGACCCACACAATCACACCTACAGGAACGGTTTAGTTCACACATGGAGTGGAACTTGGTCAGAATGTGTAATTATACAGGAACCTGTCATTACACTTATGTAAGTTGTGTTTATCGCTTCAAAAAGTTCATGAACACGACAATGAAAGTGTGCTGTAATCCAATAAAACTGCCTAAAACCTGGAACCGTCTTTGGTTCCTTTCTTCCATCCAACAGACACCTGTGTGAGAGCTCTGAGCAGAAGGTTCTCACGCTCTACACCACTCCAGCACTGCGCTCCACAGCAGATGGCTTTCACCTCAGTTTACATCCTGTTCAACAAAATCTGCAGCTGAAATCATTTTAATTTCTGATAAATGATCATCATTATTACATTTCTGGATTTCCTTTACACTAAACCGGAGTGAACATGCTAAACCACGAAACCACCTTTCCTAAACTACTGCTGGGCTGGATACAAAGACCTTTCTAAAGTAAGTGCACTGCATTTAAAGCTTACTTTCTGAAACTGAATAACTTTTAGATGTTTCCCTTCAGCCCACAGTCAGTTCACCTTTAACTCGTTACGTCACCGTCAAAAAACAAAACATCTAACACTTTCAGAATGATGCTGCAGCTGAAATTAAACCTGTAGAATCTACACCATTCTGTCTGATTATTATCAGTGATTTTGCAAAAATGCAATACTAAGATGCATCGATCTACTGAACTTGCAACTAATTAAAGCATGAAAATCAAACATTATTAATGATCGATTATTAAAAACTTTTAAAAGTGTAGTTTTCAAAAGTACTCACGCTTTTAAAGGGTTTTGAATGACTGTCGTCATGTTGCCAGTCTGCATCCCAATAAATCCAGATCTGAGATTTCTGTGGGACCTTCATGGAAAAACAGATACAGCCCACCGCGCCGTCAGCCAACGGGATTCTGGCATTCTCTAAAGGGCGGGGCTTCTGCTGCCTGTCAGATCAAACAGAATCAGATGTAAAACAAAACGTTCGGTGTCACAACAACATCTTTAGAATTATGTTTAAAAGCAGCACTTCAATTATTACAACATGTTTTAATTTACTTTAATTCATCGGGGAATGACGTCACTCTTTTTGGATTTTCACAGATAGACTCCAAAGTTTGTAAAAAAAAATCCTTCACAAAAGAGTAACGAAAAGACGTCTTTAAAGCTTCTAATGTGTCCTAATATTTTTGTCCATAACGTGCATTTTCAATATGTGCTAATTTAACCCTTTAATTATATTGACTAAGAATATAAATAAGATAAAACCCGTAGTAATACAACAATAAAATAATACAAACACTAAAAGAAAAATACAGTTAGGCAGTGCAGTGATTTAACAATTACAATCAATGAATAATGTATAGTGTGCAGAGAAGTCCTGTGTATATATGAATGTATGGATGTAAAGTGTCCGCAGTGTTAAAGACCAACGAGAATCAGCTCCTGTGGTCCATGAGGATGGTGTGCAGTGAGTGACTATCATCATCCACGATGAAGAACAGTTTGTTCAGTGTCCTCCTCTCTGCCAACTTACAAGAATACACTTAATAATTCATTCATAAATAAAATAATGCTTAAAATGGATTACTGTGAATGTAAACGTGAGATACACAATCAAACTTCAAAATGTGTCACGGATTTTTCTAAAACGAAACTTCTACTTAATACAAGAACAAAATTAGAGATATTATCAGCTGTATCTCTTTATTGGAGCTGCGTGCATCATATAGGTTTGTAAAACTAAATGATAAACGTTCACACGGCTCATTCCTAACGTTTCCTTTGCTGTTTTGTGATTGGCTCAACAGATCGAATCGGGTGCCATTCTCAGCTCCGGTTAGTCGTAACTCACCAATAACCTTCCAGAGGGCGGGCATTAAGTAACTGCAGGAACCAATGGGCGACGTCTGTAATTACACAAGGAGTGCACTAGAAAGTGTGCAAAGACATAACACTATGTGCCCTATGTAGTGTACAAGTGTATACTTCACGCTGCTACACGGAACACGGGGACAGTCGCAAGAATTATTTATCAAACACGACTACGTGTTGTATCTTAAGAAAATGTAACGATTCAGTGAATGTTTCGTTTAAAGATAATCAGAGGTAACATTTCTACAAGAACGTAGTTTATAAAAGATCAAACAAGGTGTACCTCAGCGTTGGGGGGTTAGCATGCTAGTTAACTTTAGCTAACAGGTCACAAAAATGAAGAGAGGACACTGGGGAGGAAGAAACAGATCACATCATCATCATCATCATGGGTCTGACTGGAGAGAAAGAAATCACGAATCTGGGTAAAAACATTTACTGTAAACCGAAACAAACTCGAACTGGGCATTCTACTCGTCCAGTTATACGTCATAGTGACGTCACAACTGGAATCCCAACTGGAATCCCAACTGGGCAGGTGTGCTCACTTTACTCAGTGTGTGTGTCACTACACGGATGGGTTACATGTGGAAGACACACTCGTCTGTGTGTAAGTACGTTAGGGAAAGTAGATCAGTCGGTCACATTAATAATGATTGTAATGATGGTTGATGTTGCAGATCAGGAGGTACCGCAGGCTCCAGCTCCTCATCCACAGCCAGTGCTTCTGCTCCAGGTTCCCTCTCATTCATTTCTATTAAAGTTTACGGTCTGGTACTGATTGGTTGGAATGGTCCATGTATCACATATATATATATAATTACTGTACAATTTATTTTATTTTAAGAATTGCCAGGTTTTTACTTTGATCCTGAGAAGAACCGGTATTTCCGACTGCTGCCAGGACACAACAACTGCAATCCATTAACAAGAGAGATGCTGGAGATGAAGGAGCAGGAGAAGAAGAGGTCCAAGCTGCTGGCTGAAGATGAAAATCCCAGGAAGGTGAGTGAGCTACACAGACGGTACTGAGGGAACAGTTCCAAACTTTTCTTTATATACACATCAAAGGATCTTTCACCTTACTGTGAATGTTCAAACCAGATGACAGTAAACTTATCCACAATATCATTAAACCTCCTGCGTGTACGTTACTTTACCGCGGTGTACTGCTGCTGACTGAATCCTCAAACTTACAGAAATGTGCACGAGCCGGATCAAACTCCACACTGCTGATGCAGAAGAGACACCTGGGTTTGGTTCCTCCAAGTTCCTACTGCAGGTATGGCACTATTAAACCTGAGCTTAGACACACAGTCCTTGTGAACTCTGGGAAACCATAGGGTGGGGACAGGGGGTTAGCACAGGGACATGGTAGATCTGCTTGTTTTAAAGTAGGAGAATCTGGTAGCATACAGTACGTTTTGCCCACTGTTAGTTCCTGAACTAAACCTTGTACAATAGCACCACCATGCTTTACAGTTGGTATGATGTTTTTTAATAACGGACCAATCAAACGTCTTATCATGGATCCAAGTGAGCGTCCGGTTCTGTTTCTCAGGCTCGTTCACGAGGTGAAGGTCGGGGAAATGAAACGGCAGCAGCTGGAGGTGCAGAGTTCCGACTCCACCAGCCCAAACACGGACAACTTTCACCTCCTCGCGGTGAGTGTGTGTGTGTGAGGGTGGAGCTCCGCAAAACATCTCTACTTGCTTCAGTTTAATATTTGGTCATTTTGCCGACACTTTTATCCAAAGCAACTTACAGGTACTAGAACACAGGGTTGATACAGCGCCCCCTGGAGCAATGAGGGTTAAGGGTCCTGCTCCAGGACCCACAGTGGTAACTTCAGAGGACCTGGGATTTGAACCCACAACCATCAGATTGATAGCCCACCAACACTGGGCCACCTCACAACAAGTTCAACATGAAAGCTTTGTTAAGATCCCTCATTTTTTAAGAGTTGGGCTCCGTTTTAGTTTCAGTGATAAATAAATCTTTCTAAAGACATGGTACTAGTTCTAAACAGAAATTCATCCATCCCGATGACCTTGTGTGTGTCCGTTCAGGCGGATTCTGCATGCGAGCGCGTGTTCACTGTAAACGATGTGTCACACGGAGGCTGCAAGTACGGCATCATGAACTTCCACGGTTCCAGGAGCGGATCTCTGGCAGCGGAGATGTCGGATAATCACTTCTTCACCAACCGCAAGGTGAGCTGTGATCAATGATACTGAAACATCAAAAAGACATCAAAGGAAAACTCTGGTACGTTTACGACGGGAACGTCAGAGAAGAATAAATCAAAATGATTTTGTATTTAAAACCTAACGGCTTCTGCGAGGGGCCACCGTGCCTTTAGAGGAGGGGGAGAGTTGCTCTGTGTCCATCAATCACCTGTTTAAAATGAGTTAATGAACACAGAAGGGTGGCCTGTGATGGCTGGGATAAGCCCCGTCCTTCCTGATGAGCTGCTGTGGTACAGAACAGATTCCTGAAGTGTGATGAATAAAATAAAGATGTTCTGGTGGTCCACCGCTGTGTTTTCAGGTGAACTCTGTCTGCTGGGCGTCGGTCACTCATTCGGACTCACATGTTCTGTATCCTTCACAAAAATATTCAGTTCATGAAAACCTTCAGTTTGTAATTTACAGACGATCCGTTTGACAAACGGGGAGTTATTTTTCTGACGAAGCTCTGCAGGTTGTGTTTGGTGGGAATCCCTCAGACGACGGGGTGTGTCAGTTTACTTCCCGCCTCCCTGTTCAGTAACTCTAACCCCGGTGAGAGAACCACACCACTGTGATCAGGACACTGCCTCTCTTCCTGTAAACACACCTGAATTAAACATCTGGTTCTGATTCCAGATCAGCCGGGGATGCTCTGCAGCTTTAAGATCTCCACTGCGTGGTCATGCGCCTGGTGTCTGAACCCCCAGGCTGATAAGAGCTTCAGTACAGGTGAGGGCATCACTGTTTAAACGCGCTGAACTCAGATCAGTTAAACCTGGAATTAGGTTTAAATGCTCCCGTTATCATGAAGGTCACATTGAAGTTCATTAACAGGACGGTGATGGTTTGCAGGGCTCTCTCGGCGTGTGATCATAACGGATGCGGTCACAGGTCGGAGGCAGACCTTCAGCACGGGCAGCGACGTTTTGGCACAGCAGTTTACCCTGCGGGTGAGTGAGTGAGTGCCCTCTGGTGGTGTTTGTTGAAACAGAGTTACAGCCGTGATGCTGGTGATGTCGTTTAGGCGCCGGTTCTGTTTAACGGATGCCGCTCAGGAGAAATATTCAGTGTTGATCTGAGGAGGCGGAGCCATGGACGAGCACACAGCTGGAAGGCCTCACGCTTTTATCATGACTCGGCCATCACCTCTGTACGACTCCTGCAGGACGAGAACTACCTCCTTGCCAGTGACATGCTGGGAAAGGTGTGTCTGTCTGTCTCTCTCTCTCTCTCTCTCTTTTACACACACACGTATCCCCTGCTGGGGTTTGGTGGACGTCCTGTTAATGATGAACTGATATTCCATCAGATTAAGCTGTGGGACGTGCGGGTGCAGCGCGTGGTGAGACAGTATGACGGTCATCATAATGAGTACGCATATCTGCCGTTACATGTGTGTGAAGAAGAGGGTCTGCTGCTGGCAGGTACGTCTTATTTATTGCTATTGATTATTATTCAATTAGAGAAAAATATGTGACCTGCATCCTGGTTGTGGGTCTGTGTGTGTGAGCAGCAGTGGTGGTCATTGTCGTATTGACGGTCTGTTTTGTTTGCAGTGGGTCAGGACTGCTACACCCGTCTGTGGAGCCTCAGAGACGGGCACCTCCTCAGGACCATCCCCTCCCCTCATCCTGCAGGGAAGGACTTTATCCCCAACGTGGTGTTCTCCTCACAGCTGGGGGGTCGCAGAGGCCTCCCCGGCCTTCTCATGGCGGTCAGTCACAATGTCTATTACTATCCCTACAGCGAACATCAGGATGAAACGGCGGCGTCTGCGCTGTAGCTGCTCTTCACTCGGGTTCCACGGTGATGCTACTGCCATGGAAACGATGGAGCTGTGGGCGGTGCTCAGACGATGCAGATAAAGGTTCTGATGCTGAGGGTTTCTTTCAGAACAGGAACAATAAAGCAGTTTAACGAGGCGCTGAGGTTCAGTGTTTCAGTCCGTACTGTAATCCTCGTCTCAGTGCAGGCTGTCGGTCCATCACAGCGCAGACTCACATCTCTGTTAATCCTACCAGCATGGTTTTTCAGTTGTGAGAGGAATCTGGAGCTCTTAAAAATCTAACACAAGAAGAACATGCCAACTCCATGAAAATTCTCCATGGAAAGTTCTATCAACACTTTACAGGAACCAAAGAACCCGGTTGTGAGGCAGGCGCTCCAACCACTGCTCCACCAAAAAAAGGTGTAAAATATATAAGATATAAAATCTTTATTAAGAATAAAGGAGGTGTGACATCATCAGATCAGCTCAGTTAAAAGTTTTTGTTAAGGTTAGATTTGATTATAGTCACTAATAAATTACGTCAGCAATGGGAGAAACTGAAGGTTGGCTCGACTTGAACTCATGAACAACCGCTGTGACACCAACACCATACGCGGCTGACATGCGGAATGCGCAGCTGAAAGCCGTGTCCTGCAGACGTGTGCGCTGTGGAGCTTCTTGAAGCTCTGACTCTTGCTGCAGTCCACTCTTTGTGAATCTCCCCCACATTTCTGAATGGCTTTTGTTTCACAATCCCTTCCAGGGGGCGCTCATCCCTTTTGCTGGGACACTTTTTGGACCTCTCTGTTAATGTGCTTGGACACAGAGCTCTCTGAACGGCTGCCTCTTTAGCAATGACCCTTTGTCCCTCGTCCTCCTTGTGCACGGTGTCAAGGGTCGTCGAGTCGGCGGTCTTCCCCATGATTGTGTGTCCTACAGAACCAGACTGAGAGCATTTAAAGGCCTTTGCAGGAGTTTGAGTTCATTAGCTGAGTGCGCCACCAGGTGTCTTCAATATTGAACCTTCTCACAATATTCTAATTTTCTAATTTTGGAATTTTTATTAGTGCTCAGTTCTAATCATCACAATGAAAAGAAATAAGAATCCCTCAGTCTGTGTGTAATGAATATAATAAACAAGTTTCACGTTTTAAATCGATTACTTTTTCACGACATTCTCATCGTCTGAGCAGCACCTGTAGTTTTAAACCCAGAAAGTGTGGAAAATAATTTTGAAACCAAAAGTTTCTCTGGAAATAAACGGTTCTTTAGCTAATGGCCTTAAAAACCTTTTTTGTTAAATCCTGGAAAACGAAAAACGATTAGAATCCAAACTTTAAACATACTCACTCCTCAGCCGGCGAGTCATCTGAGATGAATCGTTTGTAAATGATTCGCACTGCGGTTTATCGATGACGAGTTCAGTTGTAATACAGAATGGTCAGGCGTCTGTGTCTGTGGGTGGGGGCGAGATGGACAGACTTCAGACTCACACATTTATTTCACATTTCATTATTTATTCATACTTTATTATATTAAACTTTTTTTATTCATACTTAATGCAATAATATTTATTATATTTGTGTTTAAGTTCTAATTGGCACGTTTTTTTTTAGTGGGGGGGGGGGGGAGATGTGCAGGCCCAAGTCCATAAATGAGTAAGTGAATGTCTTTCTAAAGTGGGTGGAGTCTCCTACAGCTAAACACAGCCAACGTTTGTTTTGATGTTTGTAGATTTTTTGGAATGGGGCGTCCACATACAAACGGTATATGATTGATGGAGATACATTTCTGAACATAATTATTATTATTAGCATTAAAGCTTTCATTAAAACCCAAACAAACTAATCAACAGAACGGATTGTCAAACAAACAGCAGCTAAAAATAAAACATGATACTCCAGTCTGTACTGTGGGCGGAGCCTAATGGCCTCTGTCCACTGAAGCGGTTGAAATTGGTTCTCCTTGCTGTTGGACGGCTGTGCGGCTCGTTGCGCGGCTCTTGGAGCCGTCTGACCTCAGCTAAGAGGTTGTGTGACAGTGCTGTGGAAGTGAGGGTTCTGCTAAAGGTCTCCAGGTTTCTGGTTGCACAGGAGACAGACGCGTACGGGATGGTCCCAGCCGCGAGAGGGCACGGCCCGGCGGTCGGTTGAGCAGCCGTCACACACGCCCTGCCCACAGGCCCGGCAGTGGTGGATGGACAGGCGGGCACTGAACTCGCGCTGGCACTGGTAGCAGCAGCGGATGTCTTGATCAGGGACCCAGTATGCTGGACGAGCGGCGTCCTTAACCAGACCTGCGGTGGGGGACACGGCCGTTACAAGGTGAAATAATCTGTCATTTAAATCTAAACTACGTTCACTGTAAACAAATGGAAGTACACTCAATCAATCCTAATACATCCCATAATAGCAGAGGATTATAAAACAAACCCAGAGGGATGTCAATAGCAGTGACGACGGCTCCCAAAGTGTTCTGTACGACTTCTCCAACTTTCCGGGGGATCAGTGTTCGTCCCTCTTCCTCCTCCAAAGCAGCATCCAGCAGCTCTGAGAACCACCACCATCATCATCATCAGCTATTTAGTGATGGTGTGTTTTGATCATTTGAACACCGGGTCTTTAAAACCGTAGAACTGCTTTATTATTTACTGAAAGGTGAATGTAAAACTCATCATGTCAGATCTCACCCTCTGGAATTCCTCGGTTCTGAAAGCAGGCATCACACACCCTGACCGGCGTCAGCCCCCAGCCCCGCTCGGGTACCGGTCTGCTTTTAGACGAGCAGGCGTCACAGAACCCCTCTCCACAGGCTCGGCAGTGATGCTTGGAGTCGCTGTCGTTAAACAACTCTCCACACTTGGAGCAGTTCTGATACGTGAGCAGAAGAATGCAGACACCTGGACTTAACACCTTTGATTTTAATAAGACAGGATGTGATGTCATAACCCTGGACAGAACGTGAGGCCTACCAGGATGAGGGAGTTGGGTTTCCAGTAGGAGGGGGCGATCTGGTCCGTCAGCCAGGATGTGACGGCTTTGGCGGGTTTGACACTGAGCTCCGACACGGACTGAGAAATATAACTGACTCCGTCCAGCAGCCGCTGCGCCGCGTTGTTGTTGTCCTTCGAAAAGCCGTTGGACTGAAACCACACACCACAGAATTAACGTCATGTCACTTTAAATGTGGAATTAACTCATATTTAATAAAGAGAAGTCTGCAGATAAATATCCAAACAAATCACAGCAGCCATTAAATATAAAGATCAACAAATCATTTCAGCATGAAGGGGCTTTTGAGGAGTTTCTCTTACTCCTGGCCACACATGGTGGATCTCAGTGCGGACCACCGTGTCCACAGGGTCCTGGTTCCCATACCAGTACTGCCTGCTCCTGTAGATGACGGAACAGTTGGGACACTCGATCACGTATCTACAACCAGAAAACAATACAGACTTTGTGATGTCACCGTGATGTCAGAGATTTTTACCAAAATGAAAAGTGCATCTTAACAATAATGATCAATATCATTCTATTCTAACAGGAAACAGGAAGTGCTCATGCAGTCATTTTTACTGTGGAGTTGTTAATTTTATTTTTGTTTTTTTTTTAACGTACCCAGACCAGGCGTAGATGGCCAGACCAAACCAGGGGGAGTCAGAGGAAGCCGTCGTCTTGGGAACCACAATCACTTCTTTACCGCCCTCATAACACACCTACGATCCAACACACACAGACACACACACACAGACACACACACACACACACATCAGTCCTTAAACTGTCATCTTCCCCACTGCAGTGACACAGACATGGTGGTGCAGGTGTGTTAATGTGAGTGTGTGTGTGTGTGTGTGTGTTTGCAGTATTATACTTTAAATATAATAAAACTGTGAGTGACCTGTGAGTGACCCTCTCACCTTGCATGTGTAAATGCGGTTGTCGTAGTGAGCAGAGTAGCGGCAGCGGTGCTTGGCCTCGTGGTTCACGCCCTCGCGCAGATGGTTCATACTGTTTTTGCAGCCGGACCTGAAACATCAGAGGAGCAGCAGGGTTCACATCAGACCTTCAGACTGATGCTGCGGTCAGTGTGGACACTCACCCGCAGCTCAGACAGACACTGGAGCAGGTGAAGTATTCATCCGGGAAGAAGGAGTTGCTGGACGGCTGCTCATCAGGGATCTCGCCGTTAAACCGCTCGCTCAGCGCCTGAAAACACAGAATCCATTCATTAATCCACTGACCCCCCCCCCCCTCTCTCTCAAACAATCTGACATCAGCCTATCCCATCATTTACTGGGTGACTCATTCACACAAACATTTGGAAACCCGTGGAACACGTCCCATGGGGGTCCTCACCTGCAGGGCCTTGTAGATAACGATGGCGGATCGAGGTGAGCGTGTGCTGGTGTTGTCCAGCTGCAGCTCGATGCTGTGCAGGAGGCCGCTGAAGTCAGTGGGAGGGTTGTAGGTGCGGGTGCCTCTGTACTGGATGGAGCTGAAGGCCTCAGGGAGGAGTCCCAGCTTTCGGAAGCGGTCCTGAAGAAGACGTTCTGCCGATTCAGACGCTTTATCTGCAGGACAGGGGCAGTACGTGAGTGGGCCAGCAGAGGGGGCAGGATAATAATATGTTACAAATACAACTTTCAATGTTGCAAAAACTGTTTCATGAAACTTTATCTGAAGCGGTTTTGTAAAGTCAGTCTCCACCCCCCCCCCCTTCCCGCCACCCCTATGTGTATGGGGCTCCAGTTTCCTCCCACATTCCAAACACATACTTCTGGGTTCTTTGGAGATGTCCAAGCCTTTGAGGGTGATAGTCCTGATACTGGTCCCAAATCAGGATTGATTGAAGGGTAGTGTCTGAAAGAAGTGACCCCTTAACAGTGATGAGAGTTCACTGACCTGAACCCAGCAGCTTGGTGTGGACGGTCTCATGGAAGATGATCACGGCCGGTCCCAGTGTGGACAGCGGGACGTCCAGGCCGCAGCGGGTGGTGGTGGCTTTTAGCTCCTTGGTGAAGTGCTTTAAATAAGCATCCGAGGCGTCGCCCAGGAACTTGAACAGATCGTCGTGGAGCCGGTCGGCGTGTGTGCGGTAAATCACCAGATCGGACACGGCCAGCACCTTCAGCAGGAGCCGAATCCTCTGACCCTGATTGGCTCCGGCTCCCAGCAGTCCTTCAGTGTCCACCACCACCACTTTATGGACGGGGTCCAGCGCCGCCCACACGCCCACTGTGCATGAATCCTGTGTGGGTGACGTCTTGAAGACCTCGCGGCCTCTGAAGAAGGTGTGGTTGAGTGTGTGGGACTTGCCTTCACCTGTGTTGCCGAAGATGGACACCACCTTCAGGAGCTCATCAGGAGCACAAGCCAATCTACTCACAAAGTCATCGGCATCCTTTACCTGTGGATGACATCATCATCATCATCATCACCTTCACATCAGGAGTCATTATTAATAACAGAAGGTCAGACTGAATACAAACAGAAGCATGGCATCCTGCTGCATCATACCTGCATTTCCTCCTTCTCATCCACCAGCAGGAAGCTGCACACCTTTGCCAGTTGTGCGTACACTTCCTCTCTCAGCATTTCCTCTGGGCTCTTCTCCGGGGGTTTGCAGGGCGGGTAGCTGGTCAGCGGGTGCTTCTTTTTGCTGACGCTGCTGTGTGTGCGCTTCTGACACTCCAGGCACAGGTTGGTCTTACAGCCCTGGCAGCGCACCACGGCTCGGTGCCGGGAACCGTTCCCCGGGACCCCTGCATCTCCCTTGCACTGGTCGCAGAAGGGCACGTGACCCGTTGAGATCTTGACCCGGTCATGGTTTCGCATGCGGTCCTGGCGGTGGAGCTCCACCTCACAGCGTGTGCACTGCAGACTGCCGCACTCATCACACTCGTAGGCAGCCTGTTCTGAGCCGCCGCACGCGTAACTCTCCTGGCACAGCAGCATCCCGTTCACCCCCAAACCGTTCCCACTCATGCTAAACCCGCCGACCACTGAGTAAAGGTTTACACCGCAGACACGCGCTCAACTGGAGACTACAGATCGTAACAGACGAGCCCAAGATTTATTCCATCAGAAACTTTAAAGCCGTCAAAACTGAGCCGCACAACAACCAACACGACTGAACGCACGACAAAAACCGTGTCGGAAATCCAACTACTTTCAAACTTAATGCTGCTTTTAATGTAAACTTTGAAAATATCAGAAATTAAACATTAAAAATACATTAAAAATAAACGCTATCGATAAAAACTGGTCATCAACAGCTGATCACCTCCATCACCTATAACTAGTTTTACTGATTAGTACATCAGTATGAGAGAGACCAGTAACCCAGAGAAAAGTGGGAACTGTAATATAGAACCTGACCCACAGCTCGGACCCTGATACCAGATTAACCTGCTATGCCCTTTAACCGCTCCGCTGACCAGCCACACCACCAACAGGACGTACACTCAATCAGGACAACAACAAGTTCCACTAATTTTATCAGGAGGAAAATAAAACGGAGTCTGTTTTCAGGCTGAAGCTGCAACTAATGATTTACTAACAAGTTACACCCAAAACCCATCACTTTATGAACCAATAAATTCAACTGCCACCATCAGCCTGCTAATCAAATCTTCCAAACTGACACTACCTGATCAGATAGCAATACAGTCTGTTAATCAGAAAACATACAAACCTTCTAATTAATCATTCTGTCTGATTGATCCAAATTAAGATTCATCAGTCAGTTTATGAGGTCTTACTGAGGTTGTCGGTATTTTAATGTCTGTAATGCAGGGATTACGTCTGTTTTAATAACCTTCACGTCTAGATAAAGAACACCAATCAACCGAAAGTGGAAGGACTAACATGTCAGGTTAATCTGAGGCAGAGTTTATAGTTACTTAAAATGATTAAAAAATGTCAACAAACCAAATGAGACTGATCACAAAACGAGTAAAAGAATATAACCAGCTTCACTTTGACTTTTAGATAACGGCTCATGTGGGATTTTAATATTATTTTTAGTCTAAAGGATGCATTTATGAGCATGAACAATATGTTTGTAGTCGTGTATTAAATTACAATTTGGTTGAACATATAATTTTTGGGATATGACTAAAATAAGACAGAGTGCCAGCTTAGCTAACCAATATTCCAAAGCAGTGGGTCTACATACAGAATTGGTGTTGTTGTTGTTGAGCTGACAGCTTTCTATGTTATACAGTTTGTGTTAATGAAACAGAAACGCCTTCAGTCTGTAGAGTTAATGATATAGCTAGAAATAAAGCAGGTGCCAGCCTTACCAGCTTGGTTGGCACTGATTAATGCCTCTCTGTAAGACTCTCCAAACAAACAAGGTTCTAAAAGTCTGGACTGATCACTATGGTGAACAAAAGCGTTCAGCGGCTCTGATCCGCTGCCTCTCAGCTGAGGCTCTGCTGTCTGTCTGTCGGTCTGTCTGTCTGTGCTTTTGTTTATGGAGCGACAGTCTACGTGTCAGGAAGACAACACATCAGCGCTTTCCCTCAGGTCCTGTCACCAACAAGCGCCCTGACATTCACCAGCACCTCACCACAGCTCAGCTCACAGACCCACGCAGCGGAACCCGGTTCTATCCGAGCAGAAGGCACCTGTATCTGTGTGAACCTGATTACAGTAAACACACAGCCGGAGCACAACCACAACAAGTCTCTTCACATCAACATCGCCTCAGCAGTCATCATCTGACAGCTCCGAAAGTCACCATACACGACATGCAGCTCATTAAACGTCCAACGGAAGACTTAATTTATGCAAAAAAAGTAAAATAGATGCCAAACCAGTTGGTTTAATGTTCCCCCTCCCCGGTAGATTTCAGTGTTGTTGCCAGCGGTAATGTCCCCCACCCGTTTTTCCACAAGTCCCGCCCCTTGCCTTATGCACGCTTTGCTTAACTTATTGGTCGGTGCTCTGGATTAGCGGCAGTTGATTGGTCAGCCTGAAGAGAGTTTTAAATATCACCCTATCAGAAGCTCGCATTGGGAAAATGGGTGGAGAAAAAACAAGGGCTTGTTGCCCCATCACGTCAGCTGACAGAATTGTTTTCAACGGAAGGTCAGGCTTACGCGTTTGCAAGGCCTACTGGGATATGTAGTTCTCGTTTAAAATATTAAACCTTAAGTATATATCGAGACTATAACTGAGACTATACATTGATTCACATAACCTGATATTTTCATTTCATTTGATCTGCTTTATCACTGTTGTTATGAATAAGTATAATTATTAGCGTTGCTTAGCGTATGCTCGTATGTTAGAAAACTACATTTACCGGAATGCTACTTGTACTCTGTCCCGTTTCCACAAAACGGCACCGATTGAAAACGAGATGGTTGGAATGCTGGGGTTATTTTAGTTTTTGGAGTGCGTGTGTATGACTTGTTTGATTTAAACAGAGTGAATGAGGTGTGTTACAGTGCACTGACTCTGTGTGTGTGTGTTTGTTTATTCTGCAGGTCCTGAGGGGAGGGGGGAGCCGAACTGCACACTTCAAATCATCATGGTTGAGGCCGAAACGTTCACGGACATCGATGGCAATGCCATTTCACTGGAGTGTCAGAGTTACAGCCCGTTCTGCAAAGAGTTCACCATCAGCACCTCCAAACTGTCTCTGCTGAAGGTCACCGTGTACACCTGCTGCGTCTGGCTGCTCGCTTACACTCTCTTTCTTCTCACCGAGGTCTGGAGCTGACGTTCACTCACTCACTCACTCACTCACTCACGTGTTCATTACAGCTTCTATGGAAATCCATTTGCACCTCTAAGAAGAAAAAAGGGCAAAGTATCTCAGAAATCTGACTTTATATCTCAGAAATGGGCTTTGATGAGACTGAGGCTGGAGGTTAGAATTAATGGAGT
Organism: Xyliphius kryptos; assembly: GCA_025769995.1. Classification (NCBI taxonomy): domain Eukaryota; kingdom Metazoa; phylum Chordata; class Actinopteri; order Siluriformes; family Aspredinidae; genus Xyliphius; species Xyliphius kryptos. The sequence continues at coordinate 609 of JAOUQT010122325.1, read as the reverse complement.
GGTCAGTGTTGGGTAGGATTAAAGTTGGGATTAAGGTATTGTTACAGAATTAGGAGTAAAAGTGGATTAGGAGGTGATTAGGATCAGACGTTGGTTTTGGTGAGGGTTAGCGTCAGGGTTCTGATGGTTGGTGTTTTTAGGGTCATGTCAGAAGATGCATTGTGGGTGGGTTTAGTTTAATCAGAGGTGAGATTAGGATTGGAGGTTTGGATTAAAAGTAAACTGTCATGATGGAGAGTTCAACCCGTTGATCTAACGCTCTTTACACTGTGTGTGTAGAACACGGCGGTCCTGTCGAGCGCCATCTTCATCACTCTGTTGGGAATGGTGCTTCACGTGCACTTTGTGAAGGTGGATCAGGAGACGCTGCTGATCGTGGGCTCGCTGGGGGTCCAGTTGTCCTCCACCTTCGCCTCCGGGCGTGAAAGCACCACCTTCATAGAAATGAGCAGCATCAAAGACATCGTCATCAACGAAGCTATACAGATGGTACGGACTCAAGCAGCAGAGGTTTGGTTCCTCCAGACACTGGAGTTAAACCCCCTGATTAGTCTGTGCATATCATTGAGACTCAGAGAGACGTTCAAACAAGGGCACATCATTATAATA
>JAOUQT010122119.1:0-19180 GCA_025769995.1 Xyliphius kryptos | reverse complement strand
CAACGCATTCCACTATCTACTACATAAAGATTTTCAACTGAAATATTTTATTCATTGAGCTCTAGGATGTGTTATTTTTGTGTTCCCTTTATTTTTTTGTGCTGTGTATATTGGTATATAACTATCCGAATATGTTTTTGATGCCTTTGTTTTGTCCTCAGATGGTCCAAATTTAAACTTATTGTATTAGAATAGCTTTCAATGGCTTATTATGCCATGATCAATAACTAAATGGTAAGGAGAATCACTGTAACAAAGAAAGTATTTAAGATAAATGGTTCATTGTGGATTTACCTCATAGGTTAATTTATTTTTCTCCCCATCAGCAAACGGAAACTCATCGTTAAGAACATTGTTGAGATAATCCTCCATAAAGGCCATGGTGTTGGCAAATTTGTTCTTCTTGTTGTCTCGGGAGTAGTCCATATGGGAATCATAACTAAAACAAAAAATGTATTTGGTTACATTTCATCAAACAGACTTAAAAAAGCCTATGTTTGTACATATAAACATCTATCCATCATCTTCCGTTTAATCCTCTATGAGGGTCGTGGTCACAGGGCGAATACACCCAGGACAGGGTACCCATCCATCGCTGGGCGCACTCTCAGTTACACACACTACATGGAGCAATTTAGCACATTCAATTTACCCTGTGTTCTGACCCCAACTATTAAGTGGAATACTTTTAAGTAGCTTTGGATAAAAGTGTCTGCTAAATAACCGAATGTAAATGTAAATAATGAAGTCTGTTTTAAAATCAATCTGTTTTATCCCAAAGGTCTTTAGAAATGATGGAAATTGTAACCTTACAGTCATTACCCACCACACAAATGGGTAAATCCCAAATTGATGAAGTGGGATAACTTTCCACTCAATGTCATTCTAAGAGCATCTTTACTATAAATAAAATGTCAAATTTGAATTCTGTTTTTTTTTTCTCTTTTCTTAAATCAACATACACAAATGCACGTCAAGTCTACTGTTGTATGGTTGCAATTTGGATTCAAACCTGACACTATTAACACTTAAACACTGACAACACTGCATGCTCTTCATGGTGTGTTGTAAAGTAAAATAACCAAAAATAAATAACGCAACAAAAATAGGAATCAGAAAAATGTGATCATACTCTTTGATGCTGATGGAGGTTGGGATCTCGGTCCAGAGTCGTGCATACTTAACAGGAGTCACGAGCTCCTGAGGATCACGGTCCACATGAGCGTGGAGCATTAGTCTGCAGAAGGAAGCTCGCAGATTATATGGAAGAGTCTCATCCATCATGCATAAAGAAATCAGCTCCACATCCAGATATTTGGAGATCTCATCGATAGCCAGATACTGACGGTCTGAGCACATTTGAGCATATAACTTCAGCTGGTATCTAGAAGTAAACGTGTTAGAAATTTAGTGTAAAGTGTTGGTAAGTTGTTGAGGGTTGATTGTCACTAAAGAGCTCTTGGACAAGATGCTATAAGTTGTTTGTGGTGGGTGGTAGCTCAGTGGTTAGGGTGTTGGGCTACCAATCTAAGGGTTATGGGTTCAAATCCCAGCTCCACAGAAGTTACCAGTGTGGGTCCTTGAGCAAGACCCTAAACTCTCATTGCTCCAGGGATTCTGTACCCTGTTTTCTGATCCCAACTATTATGTGGGATACTTGTAAGTTGCTTTGGATAAAAGCATCTGCTAAATGACCAAATGTAAATGTTTGGACTTCATTAGGTAATGACCTAACAAGATGACCTCACTATATGCTAAATTGTATACATATTTCATATTTCATTTATAAAAGAAATACCTGTAGTATGTCAACACATTCTCATCATGTGCATTTCCTTGTCTTGCCTCTTGTGCCAGCGCCCGGATGCTTTTCTCATGAGTCTGATCGGCTTTATCAGCCCACACGAGCCAGATCTCATCCTCCTCCACATAGTCTTCCATTTCATTGAGGTGAGGTTGAGGTTCTTTCGGTGGGCGCCGTCTAAACACGTGTGGAAATACTTCACGTCAGGCAATGACTTTCTTATTCGTTACCATCTAATACAACATGTTTTATAGTGGTAATTATTCTATACCTTTAAATGCCAAAGCCTTCACTGACACATCACTATTTCTCCCACTTCCTGTGTGAAATTTGGCATCGTGATTCCCGATCATGTCCTTGGAAAAACTAACCAGTTCTAGCTTTCCTAAATTCCATAGCAAGACCCCTCCAGTGTCACATCAAGTTCTTCCCAAATACCTACAAGTCTAAAACTTGATTATCTACCATGGAAAAAAAAATGGTTCTCGCTTTTCTACATTCCACTGTTGCTATTGACTGCAACACCTTGAATGGACTGGAGTCTTTTCGAGTACCTTCAAAGCTGAAACTTGGCTCTATTATTCCTTATTGTGTCCTTGAAATACTTACTGATAAAAATCATTTAAAAAAGCAACTGCGTAGAAATCGTAGTCACACTGTATTCATTCCACATATTCATTTCAGGGTTTCAATTGCCACAATCCTGACTCTGTAATAATAGGTTTATTTTAAATATATAAACTCCAATGCCATCACTCATTCAAAACAACTGCGTTTGAACTTTTACGTTGTTATCAAGTTCTGCACCTTAGTGCAGCATGGGTATTCCACTAGTTCTAAATCAATGTAACTTACAAAGTTTCACAATTATTCTATAACCCATAGACCTAAACATAGTCCACCTTGTGCAACCTCAATCAAATGGATATAGTTTGCAAAGCTCCACATGTGTTTGTGGCTCTTCTAATTAAAAAAGCAATGTGTAATATGTAGTGGCATCTAGTATTTACACTTTAGATTGCAATCAATTGATAACCAACATGGCCGTTGCATTTAAACATTATTTAAACAAATAGTCGCGATCTGTGAAGTTACTATATATTGTCAGGCAAGATGCTGGCCTACTGGAGGATGACTTATTTTAATTTCGATATGAAACGCTTATTTCTTACTACATAGTAAAAGTTAATATACTTAAGTGCATGTATTCATTGAAGAACATATACAGTAGTGCTAAAAACTTTGAGGACCCTTTGGATATTCTATATTTCTAAATCTATAGTTATAAATCCTACACATTCAACATTTAAGCCTTTAAACTGTGGGATAAAATGCGCTAATAAAATAAACATCTTTTATTTAACCTACCAATGCATTTAACAAGTTCCATGCATTCTGTTAAAAAAAAGACTAACATTATTATTGACCGTTTTAGAGACTTTGAACTTGTTTAAGCAAAATCTATGGAGCTTAAAAGCGGACATAAGTATTTCAATGTGAATTTTGATCTATTTGATATATTTATTGCTGTAATTTATAAATTTAAATTGTAAATTGGCTGTTTAATTTTTTATTTAAAAATTACAAATTGCAATTTGCAGATCTGAATTATTTTTTTTTAAATCGTATTAAAAAATTATTTTAAGAAACTGAGATTTAAAAAAAAATAAGATATAAAAAAAATGTAATCTCAAAAAAAGTTTAAGCATTAGGTGAAAGATATGAGTTTCGTGAAAAGAAAACTGTCAAAGCCATCGAATGCAGGGTCACCTGAGTTCTACCTTAATTTTAAAAACATTTTACTGTGGGTGATTATGTAGATTGTTGGGCAAAAAAATGACAATTACAACCATATTTAAAATTCTAACTGCAGGCAGCTATTGTTGTGTTGATCTTTTTTAAAAACTTACTGTGTTTTAATGAGGATATCCTGGTTTTTGGGATCCAGCACACACCTACAGATCAGTTCCTGTGTCACTGGAATGGCTACATGATTGGATACACACAGGTCTGAAAGGTAGTCCAGAAACCTAGTGAAAAATTCCATAATATTAAAAAACTGCACACCACTCAGTCAAATATTCATACTTTTTTTTAAATAATAATTATAATAATACGGTAATTTAGCAGACGCTTTCATACAAAGCGATCTACAAGTATTTCAATTTGATTTGAGTCAGAACACAGGGTTGGTCATACACTCCCCCGAAGCAATGAAGGTTAAGGACCTTGCTCAAAGACCCATGTTGATTTTAGTGGATCTGGGATTTGAACTCTCAATCATTAGATTGATAATTATAAGACAAAAGGTAAATTTTAACGTATATTTTAAAAACATCTTTCCTCATGCTAATACACTTGAAAATAGCTGATAAACACTTTGTACAAACAAAAAAAAACATAGCCAACGTAGCACTTCATTGCTTTGCACTAAAACGTACACTGCACCTTTATTTAAATATATGCACACTGTACAGTAAATTGCAATATAAATAGAGAGTTACTATCTATTCATAAGTGTAACATACTTGTCCAAATAAATCTGATTCTAAAAAAGGTGCCTTTTATTTATAAAGATTGTATTATTATTATTATTATTATTATTATTATTACTACTATGTTTTAATAAAAATATAGGCAAGTAACAATGTTTTTATCATTACATCATAAGATTTTAGTGTGTAAATAAACAATATAAAACAAGTTTTTGTCTTCATGTTGTTTTAATTGAAATAAAAGTCAAAAGGTAAATTTTGGCACAGCAAATTTTAGGATAGTAATTGATTTTTACAAACTCCCAGGACGAATGCTGCTGTTTGGACTTTCACAATTTCTTTTTTTTTTCTTGGTCTTAATTATTGTCTCTTACTATATTGGAATGAGTGCACCTACCTGGGCTCTCTGTTCCTGCGCACCAGGTTAACAAAAGTCTCCACCTCGGTTTTAGTGATGTGTTTCTCCAGCAGCTTTCGGTTGTGGTGCAGCAGAGCTGTGATTGTGTCCTCAGCCAGAATGTCATAACCAATCTGAGACTGCATCATGCCAAACTGTTTGGCGATATCCTCCTGAGGTTAGAAGAAACAAAATTCAAATTCAGTGCCTACAGCTTTTACAATTAATTTATACAACATTGTTGAACAATGGTAAAAAAAAAAAAAACACAAATTTAGCTGGTATAACTCTGGTAATTTTTTACGCATACACCCAAACAGTGTCTGACTTTAAAGATGCTCTTATGGTTAAAAAGGTGAACATGCCCACAGAACACTTCTATAGCTTGTACAAATTTCCAAAGCAGCAGTTGATGTAATGTGTAGACGCTCGAATACTTTTGACCTTAACGTATACTTAAAGTATGAGATATCTGCAACAAACAGTCAAACAAAACCCAAATGACCCAATGTTTTGACCTGGTTCTTTCGGTAATCCTCTTGAGAATGCCGCAAGATTCTGTAGCACAAGCGCAGCATGTACTGATACGGCACATTCTTCTGGTCTGACAGCTCCTCCAGCTTCAAAAGTGGAGGTTCCTCATCTCTTTCTTTAAACGGAGTCTTTATGATTCCAAATATCTGAAATAATAAGTTAGATTTGTCACAAAGACACATGGAAGTGACATCGTATCAATGGCCAAAAACACTCACTACAAACACCCCTAAAACAACAACCTTTAAAGTAATAGTTACAGGGGTAATTGTGTTTTAAGCTTAGGCAGGTGAGAAAAAGCAGTTAGCTCTTTAGGAACAATGAATAATCCCACCATGCTCGTCTTTTGACAACAGAGAAAAAAAACAGTGGGGCCTGCAAACAAATGACTTAAAAATAAGCAATGACGTTAATAACAGTAGTAATAAAGCAAAACACCTGTTTGAGAATATGCTGCTCCCGCATGAGTTTCTGCCGCTCACGGTTGGGTTTAAGCATCATCACATCTAGCACTACTTGCCCGGTATTGGCCTGATCAACCACAAAGAACACAAGGTCCTCCAGTAGTTTTATTGCAAATCTATAGCAAAGAAATATATTTGGAATTGTTACGACAATAAAGTATGAATTTAAAAGAATTAAAACGCGTTAGATATGCAATACATAGAACACAACTATATACAAATACTATAATATGAGCTATACAAACATTAGAAAAAAATATATGCACATCATAATGGATAATCACTGTGTTCTGCAACAAGATTTGACATATTTCTATTATCAAATACTGTAAATGTAAAAAAAAAATTTATTGCAAATCTCCATGAAATTTTTGTTTTGTTTTGAATTTAATTTACTTTGAAAAAAGTGTATGTGTATATATAAATATACATGAATTTATATTAATCATTAATAATTATCAATCCTTTGGTAAACCTTAAAATCTAATTCATTAGTTTTAGTTTATATATATATATAAATTTATATTTTTTTTTTCTATGTATTTTTTGTATGTGTACTGTTTTGCATATTGGATTTAAACCCAATATGATTTTTAACTGAATAAAAGGAATAAGAACTTTTGTATAACACCACAGAAAATGCCTGTAATTTGGGAATTATGAATTGTGTGTTATGTAATTACTTTCGGTCAGTTGGATTAAGTAAGCCAGCTTTGAATTTATCCACCACTGTGCTCAACATGAGGCTAGCATCGTTAGCAAAATCCAGATCACGAATCTCCATGCTGGGCACAGAGACTATTGCAAAAGCTTCTTTGTCTTCTTTAGTGGGACGAGTACCAAGCTATCAGCAAACAGCAAAAGAGAGAGGGAGAGAAAGGAAAAGAGAAACAAACACAGCACTGACAATGATGTAAAAAAGATGTAAAGTTTTACCGACTGGTTTTCTTAAAAATATATTTAAATGTAAGATTCACATAAATAAATTTGGGTTGATTAACATTAATAAATAAATTAAAAATGTATTCGACTCTATTCATCAATCCAATTATACTCACTGGTCAATTTATTAGGTTTGACACCTTGCTGTTTGTGTTATCATCATCTAATACTTATCTGTGACCTCAAGGCACGGCCATAAAGCATCTTTAATTTATATAATTCCTACACTTTACTGGTTTTGTGAGAGCAAATCATATACTGAGGGTAAGAATAAGAGCCGCATTTATTAACTACATGCATTTATATATTAAGAAGAACAATTAAAATTAAAAATGAATTAAAAATAGGAGTATCTAGAGGTTCCTAGCCATAATAATAATAAAACCATCTAAATCATATACATGATAAACAGGGACTGTGACTGGTCCTACCATCAAGCGAATGGGTCTTTCCTCTTCAATGTCAATGGGCACATTAGTGCCTTGGATCCATGTGTTTGTACAAAGATGTCGAAAACGTACGTACGAGTTTCTAAAAAGGAAACAAGAAATAAAATATACAGCACACTACCAAACACAAAATGACAAAATTTTGGTATTTTTATTTATAGTTTTTAAAAGAAATAATACAAAAATTGGGCGGCACGGTGGCTTAGTGGTTAGCACATTCGCGTCTCAGAGCTGGGGATTCCCGTTTCGAATCCCAATCTGGGTGGAGTTTCCATGTTCTACCCGTGTCTATGTTGGTTTTCTTCGGGTTTTCCGGTTTCCTCCCACATTCCAAAAACATGGCTTCAAGGTAAACTGAATGCTCCAAATTGGCCTGTATAGTGTGTGTATGTGTGTGACTGTGTGAGTGAGTGTGTACCCAGCGATTGATTGGCGCCTTGTCATGGGCGTGTCTGCCCAGCGCCTGAGATGTTCCCTGGAGGGGCATGGGGAACCCCCCCTGTGACCCTCATAGAGGAATAAGCGAAAGATGATGAATGAATAAATAATACCAAAATGTACGAGTATATAGATTGTTAACTGTTAATTTTTCCATATGATATACAGTACACTGTAAGACCTTTGCCTTAGAGTACATAAGCGAACTAAATATATACCACCAAGCAAGTTTATGTAGCAACACTGGTCTAAGAGCGGCTGGAAATAGGCTCATTAGAAAACTGTGTTGTGCTTCCTTCCCATTTTATTTCCATCCTTTCTGTAAGAGACAACACTTGATGTTTTTGGCTTTTCTGTATTAGCCTGTGCATGTCTGTCTGGGCAGCCTAAACAGGGTTTTTAACGTTTGTTTGTCAGACTATTTAAACAATAAATATGGTGTTATAGGTCACATACATATTGCAGTAAGTAATGAATTACCGTGGCACAAATGAGTCAGTCTTCTGCAGTGTGGTGGGATCCAGTTCAAAAAGTGAGGCAATATCATTGCCATGAGGCACTGGCACTAGTTTATACTTTATCCGTTCTCCCAGACCCCACTTACTGCGACTGCCATCCGGCTGAGAAACACAGCAAGAAATCAAGAACAAAACAAGTGAAAACCTCATCACAAACATAAACCCTGATTATTATGACTATATTTAACAACAAACCGTCTGTATTTCAGCATTTTCTCCTTTGTACCCTGGGTTATCCTACAAAACATTTTTTTAAAAGTCAGTAAAAAAAGGAACACGTCGTTAAAAAAAAAAAAAAGTCTGCTGTTTGTGTCATGCATTACCTCTGCTGCAAGATACTGGCCTGTGGCTAGATGTTTAAAACGGTACAGGCTGTTCCAGTGGCCAGCTCCTCCTCGACAAGGGTCATGATGGACAACCTACCAAAAAGAGATAGGACAATTAAACATTGTCTAAATGGATAGCAACAAAAACACATTATCATTTAATGTCAGATATCAGATTTTTCTTTGAATTAATCAACAGTATAAAAAAGGATCATGAGTACAAACATCAGCCTCTCAGCGCATTTGGAGTTTGGATTGAAGCACCCAATCTGGATGGAGTTTCCATGTTCTCCCTGTGTCTGTGTGGGGTTCCTCCGTGTCTTCCGGTTTTCTCCCACAGTCCAAAAACATGGTTTCAAGGTTAACTGGTTGCTCTGAATTTCCTCATATATACTGTGTGAGTGAGTAAATGTGTGAGATTGTGCCCAGCAATATATTGGCACCCGGTCATAGGTATAGACCCAGCTACCGAAACATTCTCCTCTGTTTGAGTGCAACTCAAATAGAGGATTAAGTAGAAGCTAATGGATGGAAGAATAAATGAATGTTCAATTTGCACAAAGTCAGTGTATGCATATCCTTTAACTTAAACAAACTAATCCAGTACCTCTACTTCCCATAAGGCATTACTGCTGGTGGCTGAGGTAGCGGACTGTCGCAGAGTTGTGCGTAGAAAGACATGCAGTTTGGCTTTGTAGTCATCACAAGTCAAGAACTTTTCCTGCTCAGCATGAAACAGGCGTACAACATCACCCTACAGCAGGAAGAGTGAAAACATTAAAAACATTAGCTGCTGTTCAGAAATGTCTGCAAGTGTAGAATCAAATAAATAAAATGGAATTTTGAGAAATGAAATGTAAAAATACTTGTACTGCTCATGTTTGTGTGTCTTTATGTTTATTCTACTTTCCTTATGTGGAAATTATTCCAATTCTAGTAAAATCAAAAGCAGCAAAAAGGCTTAGTGGTTAGCACGTTCGCCTTTCAGTGCTGGGGATTCTTGGTTCGAATCCCAATCTGGAGTTTTTTATGTTTTCCTCATGTCCGTGTTTCCTCAGGGTTTTCCGGTTTCCGCCCACAGTCCAAAAACATGGATTCAAGGTAAATTGAATGAAACTGCTAAACTGCTCCATGTAGTGTGTGTATCGGCTGTATAGTGTGAGTGACTGTGTGTCCTGCAAGGGATTGGCGCCCAGTGTGTATCTGCCCAGCACCCGAGATGTTCTCCCCTGGATGGGCATGGGGAACCCCACCACAACCCTAGTAGGGGAATAAGTGGAAGATTATGGATGGATGGATGGATGGTAAAATCCATAAATCTTAATTAAATAAATTAATCTTTTCATTAGATTCTTTAGCAGACGCTTGATGTTTGGAATCTGAGTACGGGGTCATCCATGATACATCACCACCAGAGTAATGAGGGTTAAGGGGCCTGCATTTGTAGCTTTGGTGGACTTGGGATTTGAAACCCCAAACTTCAGATTGATAGTTTACCACTTTAATCACTGAGCTACCAGACACAGGATGATCTTTATGTCAGGCCATTATGCCTAGTTATTTTTTTTCACTAAATGTAATAATTAGATAACATTTTAATAAGAAATTAATAGAAACTGGATAAAACAAATGTAACAGGGCAGAGCATCAAATAAATATTATAAACACTATAAGATCTCATTCTCATCCATTTAAAATCATATGTTTGTAAATGAAGAACTTGGTGCATGGAATTGTTGGGTCAGTGATAAAATTAAAAGTAATGGCACTTACTCCTTTAAGAACTTCATCTCTGTGATCACTGAACATCATAAAGAGGTTAATCTTCCAGCTGGTGTTACCATTCACCGCATTGATCTGTAGAGGGCAGAGGTCTCGCTGACATCTTTGAATTCACATGTAAATTTTAACTAAATTATATGATTATTATAAGTAACAGTACCTCCTTGCAGCCAGGATGATCTGAAAGCTCATAGTCACTGGCATGAAGTGGCTGTCCAGCATTCACTGGGTTCAAAACAACCTTGTCACCCACCACCACCTTAAGATTCAAAATGAATAAAAAGAAACAAACTCTAGAAACCTTATGGAACTATAAAATATTTTTATAGTTGATGTGCAACTAGTAAAATCTTGTAAATTAGTATATATATTTTTTTGCTGACAAAATAGCCCTGACACTCTAGACATGAACTAGACCCCAAAGGTGTGCTGTGGTATCAGGAACAAAGATTTTTTTTTTTATTCTACAAGTTGCAAAGCGGGGCCTTAATAAATCGGACTTGTTTGTCCAATACGTTCCACAGATGCTGGATTGAATTAAAATCTGGGGAATTTGGAGAAGTCGACATCTTAGGCCCAATTTTGTGCAGTTCAAACAATTCGTAAAGCATTTTAGCTTTGAGACGAAAAGCATTAGTCTGCTAAAATAGGCCACGACCATCAGGGATAATTTTATGATTAAAGTATAGTACAGAAGCAGGAGCGATGCTCTCTGGTCATCTATACATCAAAATTTGGTTATTGACTAACTTACTTAAATCCTCACTTTTGCTTGCTGATGCTTTTAACTTATAAACTTATTTAATAACAATATTAGACTTAACCGGTGCAGTAATTCATACAGTCAATGGTTATTATGTATTGCCAGGCCAGTGTATGCAAAAAATATAATATGAACATTGAGTGTATATATGTGTGTGTATAAATAGTAGGGATTGTTGCAATCATTTACATTGTCTCCATTAGCCCTGAGCTTCCAAAAGGGCTGGATGAAGAGCCAGGATCCTTCATTGCCTGTACCATCCAAAGTGACCCTCATAGCATTCTTCTCTAGCAGAGCTGGCAGACGCTTATTTGCAGTCAGGAACTTGTTGCTCTTCATGTGCAGGAGCTGATAACACAGCCAATGTACACAACATACACAGTAAAGCATAATACATAAAACAGTAATTAAATGAATGAATGAAAACAGTGTGTGTATGGCTTGGTTTATGTTTTCTTACAGAAATAGCTTAGTGTAGTGTGTGTGTGTGTGTGTGTGTGTGTGTGTGTGTGTGTGTGTGTGTGTGTGTGTGTGTGTGTGTGTGTGTGTGTGTGGACGTGTTTACTCAGTCGGTTCCTAACCTGTTTTACAGGTCATGAGGACAAAACCCATTCCCAAGTTGAACAAAACACCTAAATTCCTTATAAACTTAGGAAAAATCTCTGCATAAAAGTCCGGCATGCCATAATAATAGCAGAAGATTAGTAAGCACACACATCAATCAGAAACACATTTTGAAAAGTGTCATGTGCAACACATCCATAACCAATTAATTCTCCTGTTAAATATTGTGTATATTCCTCCATCTTTTTTTCCATGCTAGTATTATGCTATCCTAAAGTCCCAGCCAAAGGATCTCTGTAGGATCACTAGAAGAACATGAAATAAGTGGATGCATGCAGATGTAAATTCCATTTTTCAAAAGCTTAGGGACAATTAATGCTAATTAAAATAGCCATTTCAAGGTTTTTTCAGAGCATCATGTTGTCAACTTAACTCATTGTTTTAGTCTTTGTTCAGTTAACGTGAGTTTAAGAAGTCATTCATTTTTATTAATTTACATTTGGTCATTTAGTAGATGATTTCAACCAACGTGACAAACAAGCCGTGTCGGGCCGTGTATTTTACACTTAGGCCTTAAGTACTGCTCCGACTGAATTAATCCAACAGTCAATAACTGTTTTCTGGAAATAAAAACATCTTATTATACAGAAATGCAGTATAAAGTGCCACTGCATATACACTGCTCAAAAAATAAATAAAAGGGACACTAAAATAACACATCCTAGGTCTTAATGAATTAATTTCATGAATTTAGTAGATGTGGGGTTTTTTGTGAACTGTCAGTGTTTGGAAAAGCAGAAATCTTTTTATAAAAAAAAATTGCTTCCCATATTGGTTCAATATGAGAAGCAACTTAAATTTTAAAGCAATTTAAATTGTAAATAAAATATGGTTCTGTATTTTGAGTGTGTAACAATTCATATTCTTTTGCTCTTGTAAAGTATAATGGAAATTGGAACAAAATAGTGACGTAGATGTATAATATAAACACATTAATCGAGTCTGACATATCGATGCATCAAATTGCCAGCTGTATAATTGCTTAACGGATTTAAATCGATTAATATTTACAGCCGTAATATACATACTATATATGTGATTAACCAAATTATGTCGGATTACCGCTGGAGCATATTCCTTAACTTAGTGAGCTTGTGAAATACCATGGATAGGTCAACAATCCATTGCAGAGCATTTACACAAACAAACACATTTATACCTTGGGGCTATTTTTTTACACAGAAATCAGACTGTTTTCATGAGCCACTCACTAAAGCACAATGTCATAATATGCAACAAACCATTAAAATTAAATAACAATTGTATTCATTTTCATATTACCCTCGTGGCAAATTGTATTGTTTGGAAAGTGTAAAAGGAGCAGTATCAGTAATGAGGCCTGTTTCCTATACTGTGAATGCAGCTGCTTCTGCTTTATCAGAAACAGTCTTCAGTACCACTGAGGAAATGTCTTTGGTTGTATCTTACAATGTTGAACACAACCGTATCCATCGTTTCCCATTCACAAGCCCCTTTTTTACCAAAAATCCACCTCCCACCCAAATCCTTTTATATGTATACATTTGAAACTTTGATATTAAGTATCAGAATATCCAGTCTTAGACTCTTACCTGAATGACACTACCATATTTAACCACATCACCATGGACTTTTTTGTTTTCGGCATCATTTTGCTTTTGTTCCAAGTTGGATGCATGCTATAAAGCGACAATCAAACATTTAATATACACACAGTCAGTCCAAAACAATAAACAGAAGTAATGCACATGGTGCAGGATTATACTTCTGCAGCTTACCTGCAGTTTCTGAAGGAGCACAAGATCTGCAATCTTGTCTTTTTCATGTTTGGCCTGTTTAGCTTTCCAATACTGCTTCTGTGCAGAATATCGGTTCATAGGATAGACCTTAAACAAGCAATCTGTTCAAAGACAGTTACATTAGGAGACACTGTTAAAACATTGTGTCAATACATCGGTTTAATTGTTACAATACAGGATATTCTCTTCTGAAACAATAAAACCTACAAAACAATGACAGAAGAAACCTCATGAAATATTTAGAAAGTTACAGATTTCTTAAAATCCCTCTACTGCTAACAATTCAAATGTTTCTGGTTAATTTATTACATCTATAATGAACATTGGCCTTACATATATTTACACTTTAGTATCATCCGTTTTGGAAAAGTACAAAAGAACCCAGGGGTTTATTGAAATAATTTTTAAATGTCCTTTTTTAGAATTTGAAGAAAAGTTAAAAAGTAGCACTTAATAAATCAGGCCTTTATTGCAAACGCAAAACAGGCAGAAATTGATGTAACGGCATTGGTCTCCATAAACTGGTCTCCACTTATTTTTGTGCAATAGCTCAGAATGTTGGGCAACACAGTGGCTTAGTGGTTAGCATGTACACCTCTCAGTGCTGGGGATTTCTGGTTCAAATACCGATCTGGGTGGAGTTTGCATGTTCTCCCCAAGGGTTTCCTCAGGGTTCTCCAGCTTTCCTCTCACAGTCCAAAAACATGGATTCAAGGTAAATTACCCGCTCTAAATTGTCCCTATTGTGTGTGTGCCCAGCGACAGATTGGCACCCTGTCCTGTGTGTATTGGCGCCCGAGATGTTCTCCCCTGGATGGGCATGGGGGAATAACATTGTAGATTCTTGCTGAAGGCATCAAAACTATGAATGAACACACTGCTGGCATTCAAAATAATTATGTTAATTAACCCTTATAGGCACACCTGAAAACCATTTCAGATGACTACCCCTTGAAGCTCATTGAGAGAATGCCAAGAATATAAAGCAAGCATGTTTTCAGTTATTTCACCTTTTTTTTATTAAGTACATAACTCCACATGTGTTCATTCATAGTTCTGATGCCTTCAGTGAGAATCTACAATGTAAATAGTCGTAAAGAAAGAAAAAAAATGCATCGGATGAGAAGGTGTGTCCAAACTTTTGGCCTGTACTGTATATATACATACAGTATATATAATTTTGGCCAATAAATGTTACATAAAATGTAAAAACAAAGAGGTATTGTCTCGTATTGTCCAGATGTGTATTGTGATGAAAGCACCACATTTGGACTTTCTGGGGCGGGGTTCTGTGCTGTCAATTTGCATGTACCCACAGTGCATCATCTTGTGCATGTTTTGTGTTAGTGCAATAATTTATGTGGTTACTTTGTGTGGGAGCAATAGAGTGTCACAGTTCAGTCTGGAGTCGATTATTTCCAACTGCCATTTGTTCTGCTTTCAATAAAAAAAAGTTTTAAGAAACCATCGGCAACATATCTTCCATGATATTATTGCAACAATTTCTTAAAATCACATGATTATTATGATTATTATAAAAACTCAGTACCAGGAGGTGTGTCCAAATACATTTAGTATATTTTCAATCAATTAACAATGAAACTTGTCCCAAATAGCCAAATATTTGTAACTAACCATTATGGTTTTTCATGTGTTATTGGTTTTGAAAAAGTTGCATTTCTGCCTATGATCTAAACCATTACATACTAAATAAGGGCATATATTTACAGCTTTAAATTAAAAAAAATAATTAATGCAAAAAATAAATAAATAAGGGGCATAAAAACAATGCTAAATTACACTGCATTGTCCTTGTTTTCTTGTTTACTGTGAGTTCGGACTGTAAAACAGATAATACTAATTACATGAATGCTTTACCAAAATTCGTCTTACTGCAAAATCTTTGGAGAACTTATTTGTAGTTCTTATAAGGTTCTTTAAAAGATAATATGGATTTTGTTGTTGATTTCTTAGTCAACTAGTTAGTAAAAAAACACTATGCAGCTCATCTTGTGTGTATAATACAGTAACATAACATGTGGTTACAGACACCATGTATGCTTAGACCACTGTATCACTCTCACAGCATAAAGAAACCAACAGCAGAGGAAGTGCCACCTGTCTGACAGTACTTAACACATAAAGCTGACAGTTCTCACATCATGATTTAAACAAGTACCATATATGTATTATTGCTTAAATGTTTAAGAAAAGATCGTAAAATACCTCGAAACTTCTTAGGTGGATTCTCCAAATCTCCACCTGCTGGTTCCACCACCACACGATCATCTACCAATCTGCAGATGCAAAACAGAAAGATCACCTGAGTGTAAATACAGAAAACTTATGTAAATCACATGGACTAAACACAGAGATTTCAATGGGTCATGCTGACCCATTTTTTAATAATTAATACAGAGATTATACATGGTGTATTTATAACTTGATTTCCCGAGCAATTTAAATATTAAAAAAGCTCATAATTCTGCAATTTAATAAAATAGAGTAATCTATTTTGCCTATTGTGCTTACACAAAACCGTGCAGAGAAACACATATATACACACAGATGAAGTGAGCACATGTGCCCGTGTAAGCAGCCTTATATACAGTCTCTGAGAGCAAATGGGGTCAGGTACCTTCAGTACTTGGTGGGACTGGAAATTAAACCAGGGATCTTTGGGTCACAAGAACGATTCCTTAACCACAAACCTATAACTGTCCCATAATAAAGTTAATAACATTAGAAATTACAACCTGTTTAAAAGCATCAGTATAGTATTTTATTGATATTTATCTATTGTTGATCTAGTTTAAGTTTGTAGATTTCATCACTAGTTTGTTCATGACACAATAGTTTGATTCGTTCAGTCCACAGGGTTACAAGTTTATTTAAAAATTGCTAAAATGAGTTTTGCTTTAAGCCCATTTAGGTTTTGAAGATGTTGGTTAAATTGCGATGAACTCACAAATGCAAAAATGAAAGAAAGAAATGAATGTAAATGAACGATGATGGTAATCCCACCCCCTACAGAGTTGGAGTGTTTAGTGTACTTTATTAGCCATGTAAACATAAGCACAATAAATGTATTAATTACAGCTCTCATACAAATACTACAGCTAATATGATAGCGGTTGAGGATTAAGTACTGCAAATACACTGCTCAAAAAAAATAAAGGGAATGCTTAAACAACACAAAGAAACCTCCAGAGCTCCATGAGATAATAATTTTGATTTACATTTTGATAATTTTTATGTTATTTTGTTCTCAATGCATTCTATTGTCTACTAAATAAAGATTTTCAACTGAATATATCTAAAAATCTAAATATTTTATTCATTTAGATCTAGGATGTGTTCTTTTAGTGTTCCCTTTATTTTTTTGAGCAGTATAGGTCAACACTACTAAATAAACGCAGCTGGACCTACGCAGACGTACCCGGGTGCTCTCAAAATATTCAAAATATAATTATGACTGAGTGGCATGGTGGCATAGTGGTATTGGTCTTGGTTCGAATCTCGATCTGGGTGGAGTTTCCAAGTTCTCCGCGTGTCTGCGTGGGTTTCCTCCGGGTTCTCTGGTTTCCTCCCATTGTCCAAAAACATGGATTCAAAGTAAACTGAATGCTCTAAATTGCCCCATATAGTGTGTGTTTGTGTGTTTGGCCATGTGAGTGAGAGTGTGCCCAGCAATGGATTGGCTTCCTGTGCTGGGTGTATCTGCTCAGCGCCCAAAACGTTCTCATCTGGATGGGCATAGGGAACCCCACCGTGACCCAAATACAGGATTAAGCGGAAGATAATGAATGAATGCATATGATGACCAGATTATTACTAAAAGTAATAAATGCCTTGATAAACTTTTTAAATATACAAGTAGTATTACTGCAAGTGCTGTTCAAAAATGGCATAGCAACCAGAGCAATAGTTTGTTATACATAATGATAATCTATAGTTGATGGCAAAATCCTGTAACTGACCAAACAAAAAAAATAGGGAAGGGAATGCTAAAATAACACATGCAAGATCTCAAGAAGTAAAATATTTCAGTTGACATTTTTTTTAGTAGATTGTGGAATGCATTGAGAACAAAATAACAAAAAAATTACCAAAATGTAAATCAAAATGATTATTCCATGGAGGATTGGATTTGGAATCCCACTCAAACTTAAAGTTGTCAATATAAAACAGATCATTTGGAATCAATCAATTAGCTTTAGGATCTAATCTGTATATTATATCACACCCAGATGTGAAAGTGACTGAGAATTAGTTATGTTGAAGCGTTCCTATTCAGCGATGGAAAATTAGCCAGACTGTAAGCTCAAGAATATAATTTAAAAGTGGTTTAAGTATGTCGAAACTCTACTATGTTGAGTTAAGAAAGCATTTTTCGAAGTGTGGGGCGTGTAGTGGCATGCCGGGATGGGGGGGGGGGGTCTGATGTGAAGAAATCCTTCTAATCCCTAATCAGTATCCATTATTTCTGGCCATTGTTGACACTAATAAATATCAATAAAGTATAGAAACAAATGATGTATAATAAATTTATGTAGCTAAAAAAATTATAGAAAATGTAATTAAAATTGTCTAAACAATGGGTTAAAAACACAAAACCTTTCCATAGCAGCCAGTGAGCTGGTATTAACTAGGGAGGGGCTTTAAGTTTCTGCCTAAAAGCAAAGTGATCAGCTGTTTTCCAAACAGCTAGTTTACAGTTGCCGGAGTAACGAGGCTGTGCCCTAAATCAACAAAGGCATTTCCCCTTAAGCACAGGAAAGGTGCTGCAAGCACTTTTTATTTACAACATGCCTTTTAGAAACTAGGAATGTAATTTGCCGTCTTTGTAATTAAAGGTAAAAGTTCTGCCTTAGAGTCCTTATTTTACTCACTTCTTTTGTTGAAATTAACACTTACTTTATTATTATTAATTACTAATAACTTGAAATATTTTACATCTTGTTACAAGTTATGTTAACTCTAATGGATATGTATTTTTTATTATAAAACAGTTCTGACATTATAAAGCAATAATGCAGAAGAGGAAATGCATTATTGTAAATAAACCACAAGAAAGAGTTATTAGGCAAGAGTTGTAAGCGTAGTGCCTTGCACCACTTTCCCTTGGTTTATTCACAATAATGCAAAACCTTGAGAGCCTTATTGCTTTTATAAAACGGTTACCAAAACACTATAATAAAAAAAAGTTTGATTCATAAACACGTTGACTGAAAGCAAAAATCACTAATGAACTCGCCTTCCGCAACGCAATCCATTGTTTTTTTTAAAATACGCAAGTAAAACATTTATAGTTTTTTTAACAATCAAATGCAAATGATAAAATGCAGGGGAAACAGTATATTTTATAATCGCGCATTTAAACGAATGTGAAGCTTCGGTTATTGTGAAAAATGTCATGGCTAGAAAAACGGCTTTTTTATAAATGTTTTATTTCTTTAACATTTTCCTGGCATCAAGCCATAGGCAGTACTTACCAATAAATATAATACTTTTATTATTTGAAATAGATGTCTGCTGGTTAATCTTTATTTATTCGATAGTGAAATGCGTTGAGAACAAAATAACATAAAAATGATCAAAATGTAAATCAAAATGATTATCTCATGGAGTTCTGGATTTGGAATCACACTGAAAATCAAATGATCAAAATCAAATGACAGGCTGATCCAACTTCAGAGGAAATTCCTCAACACAAGTTCAAATGAGGCTCAGTAGTGTGTTTGTCCTCCACGTGCCTGTATGACCTCCCTAAAACGCCTGGCCATGCGCCTGATGAGGCGGCGGATGTTCTCTCCTACAGCCCCCTCCATGTCTCCTGGTGTACTGGCCTGTCTCCTGGTATCTG